>JAUMGZ010192519.1:0-13125 GCA_032359645.1 Pododesmus macrochisma | reverse complement strand
AGAGGCATATCAAAGGAGAAAACACCAGTCTATCAGTATTTAAAGGGAAATAACTTGTGTCACAATCACTCTCTTTAAAAGAGGTAAAATTGTCATGAGTCATTATTCATGTAAGTAATGACTGTTGATGGAAATCTGAGAATTGCCTTAACAACCAATGCGATTTACATAGTACTTTCAAAAATAGAATATCCTTTGGTGACCCAGTGTTGACCGTCAATATGGCCTAATGCTTTTGAAATGTCCATTTAAACTTTTTATTGAGAGGCGAACAGTAAGGTTATTGGACTACAAAATGAATACCTGACCTACCCCAAGGTAGGTTTAGTCCATAGTGAGTTTATTCGCGTGTCCAAGTTACTCTCTTCGGTCAATATCAAACTTCAATAGGTGTGGGACAATTTAGGGGGCAGAGACAAAACTATTTCATTTTAAAAAAAATCTTCTGTAATCCGAGACCTACTTGAAACAAATGACATATATGGTTACCATACTTCATGGCCCATTTGAGGCGTTTGCTTGTGGTGTGATGCTATATATGGTTATATTATCCAATGTCAATTTTCTCAAAAAAGTAGACTTTTTTATACACATATACATTAGAAAGTTGTAGAAAAAAAGATGCGAAGAATATTTTTGCAAAGTTTCAAGGTCACAGCGTCAAAGGTTAACATCTCTGACACTTCGGAAGCCCGAAAATGTCAATTTTATTTTACAAAAGGTTGACTTTTTATATAAACTTATGCCTTAGACAGATAGGTCGAGGGGTCCGTAAAATACCAGTTTTCCTAAAAATATGTAGTTTTCTTGTATACACATATACATATACATTAGAAAGTTGTATGAAATAATACGAAGAATATTTTGACATTTCGAGATCATATTGGTCAAAGGTCAAGGGCATGAACACTTCGGAAGCCTGAAAATAACAATTTTTAAAGCGATAGGCTTGATGCGTACATTTACATGAGAAAGTTGTAGGAAATAATGCGTAAATACAAAAAGACTGTTTTAATTTAGGCAGCACTTTGTAAAGGGTCAACAGGGCCTGCCAAGACTTTGTTATATATAAAGAAGCACACCAGAAGGGCGTGCTATGACTTTAGTCTAACAAAATTAATAATTCCTAGTCCAGTATGCAAACTCCAAAGGCAAAAATAGACCTGCCAAGATTTAAGTTGAGGAAGCACATAGTAAAGGAAAAAAAGGGTCTGCCAAACCTCTGTTATAGTTTAACTGACACATTGTTAAGGGCCTGCTACAATGTATGAATCATGCGACCATTATAACTCTGGATACCATAACTCTTTAAATGTATTCCAGCTAATGTACGCAGATGACCGTTAAGGCCTCTTGTTTAAATAATATAATGTTAAAGGTGTTTGAATGATAATATAAATTAACTTCTATTAATTATTTATATTACAGATTGGGTGCTTCAGTTAGGACCCGCAACATGGGGTCCAGACAACAAATACCAGTACGCTGTTGTAAGTGACAATTTCAAAGCAACACTATTTGTTCTTGCACGCAATCCAGATACGTTCAAACGTGATCATGAAGCCGAAGTGTTGAACTTTTTGAAAATGGAAGGATTCACTGGTTTGTTAAATAAAGCGATAAGTACTTACCACGGAGATGACTGTATTTACAATGACAAGCACGTGTAAAAACAATTAAAATGCTTTCATTTCTCAAAATTTACATCATTTGTTTTATTACAATTATCACTTCAATAAAAAGTATAGATATCAAATATATTGGTGTTGATAAGCTTGTGTGCGACAAATACTTATTTTGGGAAGAATGTCTTGTTTTTGTACCAAAACAAGCGTTGTAATACAGTTCTTAGTGACTTCTCGTTCATTGTTATATCCAGTAGTTAACAATGTTATCGGGAGTGTTTATACGTCTTACATTTATGTGTTCTTTTATTTATTTCGCTGTTTTCTTTCTGTAAAAAATCTTGACAATGCCAGTGCGAGGGAATCTTGACAATGCCAATGCGAGGGAATCTTGACAATGCCAGGGATAAAAAGAACAAAAGACATTGACAAAAACATAGCAAGATTTATTATCAGAATAAGATACAACGTTCGAATAAATCTATCGACTCGTATTGATGCGGCCGTACTTGAGATGGTCAATAGGAATAACATCGGATGGACTATTTCTACCTTGCCATTTCTGGTGTTACTTATTTAAATATTGCTCAAGGCATATATTTAGAAATATTATTACAACACGTCGTTTAAAAATGTCAAAATAATAATATTCAGCAGCAACATTAGAAAACAAAATTAAAACAGCACCACGACCAATCTCAGAAAAGTTAGTAAGTTGGTGCTTAGAATGGTTGCTTAGCACAAAGACGACCAGGCGTTGTGGTTGAAATAGCTTGACGAGGCCGACATTTCATAATTTCCCGCATGAAATCAGTAATCTACATTTAAAATTCAATTACATGTAATACCATTTATGTTTCTGTATAGCATTCAACAACCACGTAAAACTGGAGAAAGTTAAGTATTATATATTGATGTAACAGTGCCTAATACATGACTTATGCGAAGAGATAACATATAAATGTGATTAGGAAGACATACCTAGATCAGCAGACTATGGGAAGTAAAAGTATAACATCCTACTTACGTAATATGTAGCGGTCAAACCAGCCAGTTCTATACATACATATTCATCTTAACGGTTGTTTTGCATAAGCCTGTCCTCGTTTTCTCGTTTGTCATCTTGTCATATTTAGGAATATTGGCCTTACCCGATAATTGTGTTTGTGAATTTACTTTAGAACATTGGCCTTGTCCGTTAATTGCATTTGTGTTACGTTTTTTCTTTTATTCTGGTGTGTATATTACAACGTGACACATCTAATCAGCATTGGCATACCAATAAAGCACAACATGCAACCGTTATTGATAAGGTCGCCTGACAAAGACATATTTCCTCTATCGCTAATAGGAATTTTAGTACTGTTTTGTAGAATAAACCAAGCTGTGCTACTCGCACTCGTGTATTCTTACTTCTACATGGCGTTGTAGAACCGTCCGTTGGGACTTGTCAGGGATTAGAACTGGAATCTATAACAAAGATTCTTTAGCGTGCCCTTCGTGATCGATCGACTTGACAAACCTAACATAGTATTTACATGATGCAGCAGTTAAGTATTGAAGCTGTCTATGACTAAATGTTATTGCAGAATAGTTATTTTTTTATTGGACATCTCTCATTGGATAAAACAAAAGAGATCGATCGGTGACAATCAAGATAGCTTTTACCAATTTCCCTCATGATAAAGTCGTCCAGCAAAATACTTTAAATTTCTAAGTGGCCAATTTGAATACGTACAATTTGCGTGCATGCATGATCCGGCTATATATAACGTTAGCTTGAGAAACAGCACTGTCATTTATCTACATACGTTAGCACAGCTTGAATCATCGCATCTGTAATTACAATGAGGCCAGAATATGTTACACAGCTATTTTCCGGTCAATTGCGCGTATTTAACAGTGACAGGACGTTATTTGTTGATACACCACAATGATAGTATATATAACAATTGTTTGTTAGTACATCATAATGGACACAATAAGTCCCTATGAACGTATGTCCCCTAAACACAGGAAGACAGGAGGGTCTTCAGGGTCGGGAGGGGATGTTGAATACAACAGAAAGGACTCGGGTACGACATGCACGTCATCACCTAGGATGAGTCCTTGTTCAATGGATTCAGGTTCACCGTACCTTCTACGAAAGGCCAGGTAAGTTTAATTTAAGAAGAATCAGAAAGCTTATTTGTATACTAAAGTAACATTTTATCTATGTATAACTATTAAATTTTAGTTTATTCGTGTGTTAAAAATTTCATGGCGAAAAAAGAAATTACCAGTAAAGGACCTTTAAGGGATAATTAAAAAGTTACAATGATTATGAAAGAAAACTACGAAACGAATGTCTTCTATAATTGTTAATGATATTGTTTTTAATGGAATTCGTAAACTTCATATGGGATTATCTTCAAACAAATTGATAGTCCCTATCTTTCTCCCTCTCCAATTTACTTATACGGCAAGGAGAATGAAGCTGCCGATATACAACTCCCAATTTGTATAGGAATGCAAAACTGAAAAATGCCACCAATAAATATAATATTTATAATAGGAAAGAACCAAATCTGTGTGTGAGAGAACCACGTCCCGCATTCCATGGAAAGCACAAATCAACGCCATCGGCAATGGACGCTAAAGGGAAATTGAATTTATAAATTTAGAATAGACAAGACCTTGATAAATCAAAGCTACTAAGCCACAAAGGGAGAAGGGTGTGCAAAAGTATCGATAACGAAGAGTAATCTGCGACAAACAAATAAAGGGAGCAAGTTATATCTGGTTTTAATCAGATTGCATCTATTTTTACTAAATACAGATTGATGTCGTTGTTGTTTACGAGAACGTTTCTTGTTTTTGTTTAATCTTGAAGGGTAGTGTATATAACATATTCTACAAACGCCGCGGTATCCGCTACAGTCGGTAGAAGAAACGTTAAAATTAATCATTGTGTTAGGGTAGCAACAAAGTTTTTAACGTCCCTGTTCTACCGCACACACACATATTTGCTGATTTGCAGGGAATTTCTTCCATTTTGACGGACACATTCCTACTGGAAGAAAATATGCGTTTTCTTTTTTCTTATCTTATTTCATAATTAGGTTTTTTGAAGAAAACAAATGCTACACTGTGAAATTTGAACGGCTTTTTGTGCTACGCAAACGATACACATTTCGAATAATCAAAGAACAACTAATCAATTCAAAATGCAGTAAATTATGTATATTCCGACGTGAGTTTTATAGAGCACTATGAATTGAATATGTGTCGAATTTTGAACACTGATTAATTAACATTTGTAAGTTCAAACTTTGCAAGTTACGCACTTCGTTGTAGTTATCATTATTGGCATATACTTTGGTTATGTTGTTATAGTGCTCTGTAACTGAGCCAATGTATTTTTTGGAATAGGTACATTGAATTTACAAGCCCTTTATATCCCTTGCTGTGAACTTATACACAAATTATCAGTATTGGCATATACTAGTATGGTCATACTGTTGTAGTGCTATGTAACTGGACCAATGTAATTATACTGGAATATGGACATTGTATTTACAAGCCCTTTATAAATGTATACATGGTATTACACAGCATAGGAATATTAACATAAAATGTATTATTCGTTTGGCAGTTTTAACTCTACCAATCAGAAAACTTAATCCATGTTATCCATCGGCAGTAACACATTGCGTTATAGTTATTTAGCAGTACGCGCACAATAAATCAGTTGATTATTTTCTTTTCTTGTCATTTGTAAACGCCATAATCTACCAATTTTAAGGACGAAAATGAAAACGCAGCGTTCATCCCATAATAACATCGTATCGCAGATAAAAATACAATATTGAAACTGAAGCATGCAACCAAAAAAATTATAATATTGATAAGAGGAAAGAACCAATACTCTGTGTGAGATACTCTCGTCTCACATTCTAGGTCTAGCCCCGAAATAACCGTCATCAAATGGACGCTTCAGAGAAAATGAATTAAGAGCAGACAAGACATCGATGAATCAAAGCTGTAAAGCCAAAAATGGGGAGAGTGTAAAAATCATGATATTAATGAAGGATAAAAACCCCATCCCAACAATACTATAAAATTGTCTTGCCAATTTGCTTTTAGATGTGCACGCAGTCAACATAGGATTTTTATTACATATTCCTCTGGATACGTGTTGCGTTTTTAGATGTGCACGCAGTCAACATAGGATTTTTATTACATATTCCTCTGGATACGTGTTGCGTACAATCCAGTCCTCTTCATCAAAGGTGACGTGATAATTTATTTAGAAATTAATATTATCAAAAGACCGACAGACTGACGAATTTACTTACAATATAGAAAGAGCCGACATATCCATATAATACAACAACTCAGAATATGGTAAGGATGAAACTGTATCTTCTTAGGTCCGATAACTCAAAAATAACAGGCATAACGTTATAAGCCGAGAGTAATTGACAGCGTGCCTTACATACAGCAATGACTCCTTAAGAAAGGTTCAGTATAACAAGTTTAGGAAGCAAAACACTATTTGGGGACGGTTACTCTCGGGGCAAGCCACCAGCAGAAGCAGATTTAAATGAAAATTGTTCTAGCACATAAATCATCTCCGACATTGATTTTGTAGTCTTGATCTTGCTCATATGTTACTTAACGGAAACCTTTACCTGTATGAGGGTAAATGTTGATTTGAACATTATTTTCTTATTGTCTAACACATTCACTCTCCTTTTGAATTCGTCAGGATTATTCTATACCAGATAGTATTTTGCTCATTAGAATAAAAAAGTTCTGCAATTTTCATCTTAATTGTACAAAACGTCTTATCATTCAGTTGCTTCTCATAGCTAGGAATTAAATAAGATCCCGTGAAGTGGTATGTTTCTTACAATCTTCCATTTTCCTCCAACATATTTATTATGTTTGTTAACTCTGCAAATAAAATGTCACCTTTTTATCAGTCTTGTAACACCTGAATATAAGAGTTCGCCCGCCGCCGTCGACTGAACGTTCTGACCGCCGTTTTGGTCAATGTAAATCGCAATGGTACAAGAGACTAAGCATGTCAACAACCAATCATTTAAGCAAACAAAAATAAAATGGGAAGTTTTAACAATTACAAGTACTCACAAGAAACAGCAGGCTCGTGAACAACACGTCTCTCTGTACTCATGTATGGGTTATGGACAAACAAGGATACGTTATTATACTTACGTGTATTCTAAATTCAAAACAAAAGTCCACGATGCTGTCAATTCACGCTGTCCCAAAATGCAACATTATTGAACATATATTTTTTACACATTGAACAAATATTTTAAACATTGAATAAATATTTTTAACATTGAATAAATATTTTTAACATCGAACAAATACTTTTTTATTGAACATATATTTGAAATTTTATGAACATATATTTTAGTTTTGAATAAATATAACACTTTTATGAATATAAATTGCATTTTATGAACAAATATTCATGTTTTTTGAACAAATATTTATGTTTTTTGAACAAATATTTATTTTTAAGAACAAATATTTTAGTGTATGAATTTTGCAACGTTTCACACGCCATACTTGTCCTCGTTTTTTGCATAAAGCTGTTCGCATAAACTCAGTCAATACACACTATACCAAGCCGCGAGATTGGGCATTTGACGGGCGGCCGTAGACATATACATGTTATTGTTTTACGGGCACCCTTCGAACATTAATACATAGTTGTTTAAATCTGTTTAATTTTTTGTGATGAAAGGATATGTAAAGAACATAAAAACGATCTGTGTTTAATAATCTCATTTTGAAATTACCGACCTGAAAAGTTGACAAACGCCTAGGCCATTTACACAAATTCATATGTATGCAATGTCAATGCTCATCATTAAAGAGTACCAAACTTTCTTGAAAATGATAAAATTTTGATTGATTCTCAATCATTTTAACAATGTGATAATTCATTTTCTTAAATTAATTCTAGAGATAAACTTGGTAGAAGACACCACTAGGAGAAGGAGTTTCAGAAGTGTTCAAATAATGGAGCTTGGTTTTCTAGAGGCGCACATTTGGGGACCCAAAAGGGGAATATTTGACAAAATTATAAACTAGGTAGCTTAGATCTTAATGTTTGCACATGTAGTTATTAATTTAAGGGCATGGAGAACAAAGTTTGATCAAGACTTGAACCTGGGATGTAAATATACGATAACCATTTAAGAATCAAAGTTCGACACTATTTACAGAAAATATGTTAACTTTTCACTTTTTTGACTTCTTTTCCAAAGTCACTGAACCAATTTCATCAAAACTCAGTGCAAGACACCCATAGGGGAATGGGGATTCAGATTTCTTCAAATTAGTGCTTTCACTCCGCAGGCGGCGCCACTTGGGGAGGGGGGAGTTACGCGTTTGGGGGTAAACGTTCAACATGATAGCATATATGTTAACTTAGTGTCACGTTTTTGACTACTTGTACAAAACTACTGGATCATTTTCATCCAAACTTGGTAGAAGGCATCCCTGGGGGAAGGGTGTTCAAATCTGATTAAATGACAGGTCTTCAAACGAACGGGTGCCATTTAGGACTCTAACGGGGAAAATTTTACAATATTTCAAAAATCGTATTCTTACAAACTAGAAGGCCTAGTGTTTGCTGCTGTGGCATTCAGCAAATTTAGGGCAAAGAGAGCAAAGTTCGTCAAAGGAGTCAAAATTATTTAAACATTTTCTGACAGCCCTATTTCATCTAGATTAACGTAAAGGCCCAAAAAGACATCTTATTTACTTTTGCAGTAAATTAATATTCTTATACTGTCAACTGCGCCGATAATGTTTCTAAAGATATTTTTATTTAAAATGACATTTTTTCATGGTTTTGACCCTGCCCCTAAATTGCCCCACCTCTGGAGGCAGAACGTTAGTCCCAGGGGCCAAGAATTTCACCTTAGGGTCACGCCTAGAACAAACTTGGTTCTCCATCCCCGAAAGTTACTACATACCACATCATTAAGCTCGAGGCCATCTAGTGAATAAGGGTAAAGTTTTTGAAAATTTATCAAATTTTCCCCATTTGAACCCCCATAGTGGCGCCCCCTTGGGCCGATCCACTTCATTTGAACAATTCTGAACCCAATTCCCCGGGGACGCATTGTACTAAGTTTGGAGGAAATTGGTTCAGTAGCTTTTGAGAACAAGTCGAACATGTGAAAAATTAAAATATTTGCCATTGTGTTGAACTTTGACCCCAAAACGCGTAACCTATTTTTGACTCCAAGTCACGCCTTGAACAAACTTGGTTGTCCACGCCTTAAGTTACTATTTAGCTCAAAATCTTCCAGTTTATTAGAAGATTTTTTGAAGATTTGTCAAAGTTTCCCCCTTTTTGCCCCCAGTGGCGCCCTCTGAGCCCTTTCATTTGAACAAATTTTAATCCCATCCCCCAGGGATACTTCCTAACAAGTTTGGATGAAATTGGTCTAGTGGTTTAGGAGAAGAAGTCGAAAATGTGTAAAATTTACGCCGACGACGACGGCCGGACGACGAACGGACGACAAACGGGATTTGTAAGAGAAAAGTCCATCTTGGACATTTGGTCCAGAAGGTCTAAAGACTCTCATTTGTAAGTATGCAAGTGTGGTTTTTGCGGGCTACCGAGAGCGGCCCGTTCTCTGGAACGGTTTAAAGATTTTATACGTGGGTTTCTGAGGTAATTCCTTTTCTTAAACGACCGTATTTATATTAAGAACATCTCTTAAATATTGTTTATTTTGTTTGTTATATATTCTAAGTAAAATATTTACATGAATGATACATTTGTTTTGTTTGTTTTTTGTTATTCTAGTTAGGAACCGTGATATTTAATACAGATCGCGTTCTTAGCGTGTTGAAGAAAATAGAGGGAAGAAACCAGTTAACTTGATGTGCACAGTAACAGAAACAATTGGACTTCAGCATACTCGTTATGTAAAGTTTTCCACGCTTTTTCATTCGTAGTTTGTTTGTTATATTGGGGTTAAGCGTCCCTTTAACTCATATTTAGGTCATATCGAGACGGTGTCTGCTTGTGACAGTGCGCACTTATGGCGACTTTATAGTGCTTTCTCACTGAAATACATGTATCACGCCGCAGACACATTGACATGATACTTCACTCGGTCACATTATACTGAGCCAACCAGTCCTTCTCCAACCCATTAATGCTGCGTGTTAAGCAGGGAGCGAGAAGAGTGTCGAATTCTAACGTCTTGGGATATGGCGCCAACAGGATTCTCATTTCGTAGACAAAGGAATCTATTCGGATAGCGTTAATAACACTATTTGTGTTTCATTTTCTAAGCTATGATAAAGCCTAATAAGCTCCACTTTTTACTATGTGTGAAACACTTTTTTTATTCCTAAACAACATTCGAACATGTTTCGAACTTGTTTTTTGAAATCCGTCTTGAATTGGGATAACAAAATATCTCATTTGTTTTTCATATTACTACGGGTTATTAACATATTACTGCTAATAAGTTTAACCATAAACCTTTCTAAGAACGTTGACATCAAACCTCTTGTACATTTTTTTGGTTTTCTAGATGTTTTAATAAGTGTGTTATTTTGATTAAAACATTGCATGAGATAGTTATTGCATGTTATTTTTAATGTATTTATACCAGTTTCAACAAAGTGTGTGGTATTAAGTGTTTGCTTTGTCTGTTCGTGCATGCCTTTATCTATCTGAACATTGTCCAGACATGCTCTGTCACCTCTTCTTTTTAAGCTATGCGTTGACCTTTGTCCTGCATTATATTGATAATCATCCATATAAGTGGGGTATCTAAACACGTACATCCCCTGGACTTTCATCTAGTTGTTTAAGGAATGCCAACAGAGTACTCATTCCGAGCGCTTAATTTCTTTGTCATAACCCTATGCCTATAAATAATATTGAAATCCTTATTCTTAATGTTTGTTTGCATGTTTCCAGCACGGTGACCTTGTGGTTAGCGCGCACGCTTCGTTCTGGTAGACTGGTGTTAGAATCCCAGGTCATGAACCTAAGACAATAAAATTATGCAATTTGTTCGCTTCCTGCTTAACACTCAGCATTACTGGGTAGGAGGACTGGTTTGCTTGGTGTCAGGATTATATGACCGAGTAAAGTATCATGTCAATGTGTCTGCAGAGTGATAATATTTCCACGAAACTTGATGTAAATTTTCCTTGAATGGTCTCCTATCAATATTTTATCCTACGTTTCCGAACTCCATCCAAAAAATATCCTTTTTACTAAGGATTGACTAGTTTTTTTTTATGAAACTGTTGAGTTTTCAAGTGAACGATATTTGTGCATTATCACACATATTTACGGATGTACATAAAATTGCCAAATACAAGTTTTACCTTGTATATAGAGGAGATCTGGTATGAGTTTTCATTTTATATGAGATTTATAAAACGAGTCATAAACTTTTTTATTTTAGCAAGCCTTCTCTTTACAGTATCACTCGAATTAAAAGTGTTCGTTGTGATTTAATCATTGCTACGTGACGTCATAATCTAGTCAAGCAAATCATAAGTGGTCGGGTGCCATGCAGCCAACCAAAGGAGCTTGACGTGATATGTATATGTACCATGACGCAGGTTATATAATTATGTAATGGCTTAACACTTTTATCATATAATAAATACTGTGTTTTGCAATTGTTGGTTTCGATATTGATTTGATATTGGTTTCGATATTGAGATTTCTTCGTTGTATGCATAAAGGTGGACTTTCATGTCAATTGTGTCTCTTGTTTCTGAAAGATTGGAGAATGTTCCTCACATTTGCCCCTGGTTTTTAAACAAAAATAAATTGAATAAATCTGAACCATGTTCCCTTAAAGAAGCTTCCTGCCAGATTAACTTAAAATATTGTTAGTATGTATTCGGAGAAGTTGATTAAAGGTTCCATGGCCTCGATGAGCTCACCTAAGAGAACCCCCCAAAAGGGCCCCGGCCAGTGTTCATATGTTTTCACAGTCAATAGCAGAAGCACGTTTGTTTTATATTTCTTTTACTGCTATAATATTTTAAATTATAAATTTATTAACTAAATAGGGATACATTACGAACTTCTATGAAAATACTAAAAGCGAAACCAGGTGCTCGCAATATGGTGAGCGTTTCCTGTTACGCATGCGTCACCCGCCGCGATGCTTCCGAGTCTCAAACAGATGTTGGCTCTTTCTTCTTATAAATATCATATTTATCGGAGGCATGTTTCAGATTGCATTTTTTTTATTCCGTGTAATTCCGGTGTATGGCAACCCTTCCCACTGTTAAAAATGAAACATATTTCACCATAAGAATATTTCACCGCTATTTAATCTCTAGGTCTTCAAGCTACAAGAAGATTTTTAAAATATTGTCAACTTTTCCCAAATTCGGGCCCCGAAATAGCGTCCATGGGGGCCAATGCCCTTCATTTGAACACATCTGAATCCCCTTCCCCCAGGGATGCCTCCAGCTAAGTTTGGATGAAATTGGTTCAACAGTTTTGGACTAGAAGTCAAAAATGTTAAAATTAACATATGTGCCATAGTATTGAGCTTTGACCCCATAACGCGTAACCCTATTTTTGACCCCAGAGTCAAGCCTTGAACAAACTTGGTTCTCTATGCCCTAAAGTTACTACATATCAACGAAATAAGCTCTAGTTTATAGGAAGAAGATTTTTGAAATTTTAACAAATTTCCCCCTTTCGGCCAAAGTGGAGCCCCTTATTTGAACAAATCTGAATCCCCTTCCCCTAGGGATACTTCCTACAAAGTGTTGAAGAAATTGGTCCTGTGGTTTGGGAGAAGAAGTCGAAAATGTGAAAAGCTAACGACGACGAAGACGACGACGACGACGATAAAGGTGTACTTTAAATCATTAACCGGATAGGAATAGAAGCAGCGACATTAACATGAAAGCAGAACGGTAATGATATTGCGACGAGGAGTAAACACCCCCATGATCGCATTCTTCATATAGTATTAAATTATTTTATATTATATGATCAAAGACAGACAGACGTACAGACTGAAAGGGGTTTACAGACATACTGAAGCCGAAATGTTTATGAGTGAATCACACAAATTAAGAATACATGTAGGTATGAAGCCAAATAAATGACTGGAAGATAAAAACTTGAAATATGACGTATGGATTATATCTGTAATTATATCAGAAACAGACCTGTAAAATCTCTTTACAGTATCTTGATGGCAGCCATAACACTTCCTGAATGCAGACAGAAGTCTGCGTGGTGTATAACCCTACCTCAAAAGCCTGGATGTCAACAGATATCCTCTAGTGACAAAGTCTTGATAGTGAGATCAAGCTCTTGAATATCCAATAAGCTGTGAAGTTCGTGATGTTTCCATTTTTAGTAAATAAATGTATATTTTGCTCATTTTTCTGTGTGCGTCCAACGTTTTCTTATTGTTTGCCAATGTCCATGGACTTACGGCCTAGAATATCGTCT
>JAUMGZ010192508.1:0-13126 GCA_032359645.1 Pododesmus macrochisma | reverse complement strand
TATCATGTCAATGTGTATTTAACTAACCAATTGTGTTCATCTTCACCTTTACCGAGTGAAGTATCATGTCAATGTGTCTGCGGCATGATATTTCAGTGAGGCATCACTATAAAGTCGACATAGGTGGGGGCTGTCACAAGCAGACGCCATCCTGATATGACCTAAACATGAGATAAAGGGACGCTAAATAAAACAAACTGCTGATGTCTGTTGCATTCAGTTGTACGATTTGTTTTATTTTCACCTACAAGTATTGTTTAGGTCAGATTAAACAGAGTCAATGTATATATTTACCCTGTTTATATAACTTTTATAGTGCTGCCCTGATTAAAATATCATGCACTAAACACTCAATGAATGGGGTGGCGCAGTGGTAAAGCATTTGGCAGAGGTTTAAATCCTGGCAGTGTCAAACCTTAGATGTTAAAATTTAGTAACCTTCTCACTCCTGCCAAGCGCTTAGCGGGGATAGTAGGACTGGTTGGCTTGGTGTCAGGATAATGTGACTGAGTGAAGTATCATGTTGATGTCTCTGTGGTGTAATATTTCAGTGAGACAGCACTACAAAATTGCAATAGTGTGCAATGTTACAAGCAGACACCATCTCGATATGACTATTACATGAGTTCAAGGGACGTTAAACCTCAATAAAGCAAACAAACAAACAAAAACACTCAAAATAGAAACCCTACTCTGTAAACACATTTATTACTGTGACATTAAGATATTATGTTATAGTTATGATGCCAAAACTTTAGCAATGTAAGCCATTAGATTATAAACCTGCTATGCTTTCCTTGTTAGTGTTCCACAGTAAATGGAAGGACATAGAGTAACTTATGGCTGTACCAATCCTTTCTTTAGCTGAGCGATTGTTTATTGGTTTTGGGTTTTATTGCGATACTTTAAGGGCGATAATGTTTCTGCCTAATGTTGTCTGTTATTACTGTTCCTGTAGTGAGATTCTCATTTTCTACCGTAACTGTGTCTTTTGTGGATTTATGGAGGGTATCGCTATAGTGACAACAGACCAATAAACCAAAGGGAGCACTCTGTTAAAACTGTGCTTGTCAACCAAAATTTATTTTGTGTTATATTTTGTTTGTCTAGTTTATATTTGTGCTAGGAATTTGTTATGTGAATGCTTGTGATAGGTCGTGAGTGTTAATTACATAAGTCTATGTTGGTTTGTTGTCTGCATTAGCAATATGTAAATTTGGTGAGACATTAAAAGTAGGATCCTAACAATTCATATAATCCAACCGTATCTGCATGAATAAGTCATGACTGATCAGGATCCACAAAACTTGAGTCGAGATATATTCACCTTTCTTAGTGTACTTTTAATGTTTTTGGTGTTCAGGTAGCATTGTAGTATAGACGCTCGTTTTGATACACATTGTCGTAAGTCTTCAGGGATGGTATTATTATATAGTCCTGAGGATTGCTAACCTAAACACTTGGGTTTCCTGAGGTTTCTTCCCACAGAATATATCCACTGGCACAGCCATATTTGCCAACGAGAGAGGTTTCGACACAAGTTGTAATAACTTGTATTTATATCTTTGTTAAAAAAAAATGTTTAAACTGCACATGTAAGCCATGTTGTACAGACTGTGATGATACAATGTACAGTTGTGCAGTCCCAGTCTTACAAATGTCAATACAGTACCAACACCCAGAATCACACTTTTGTCGAATTTGACTCATATGCTTGAGGTGTTTTTTTAGACAAAATTTATTGAAAACTATCATCAGTGGAAACATTATGAGTTTGAAAACACTTGTACACACATTTTGTTGAGTTAGTGTTGTCAGTACATACACATATTCGAGGTTTTAACGTTTAGACAAGTTTGTATTATTGTTCCGTCAGCTTGAAGTCTTGAAATCGTATGTTAATCATTGTTTTGATTTAAGCAAAATAAAACATGCTGACTTGAATATTATTATTTGCTGACTTACATATTAACATGTTACACTATTTTGTATTTTACAGAACCTTGTGCTGACTTTAAGTGTGAGTATCCAAATGTCTGCCAGCTGGATGAAAAGAGAAAACCAGTGTGTCGATGCGCTGAAAAATGTTCTGACAAACTGGCAATGGTGTGTGGGACAGACGGGAAAACTTACAGCAACGAGTGTCGTCTTAAAATGGAGGCATGTCGGACGGATCGTATCATCAAAATCTATCATTCCGGAAAATGTGATGGTATATTTTTCATTTGTCCTCTTTTTGCTATATGTATACGTATATATATGCTCAAGATAACAAAAATTCACTCAACCTTGCCAATACGAAATAAGTTCTATTTTGTAATTAAACTATTATTTTATTTCAACAAGTCACTTTGCATAACTATTATGTAATTTTAGTGCCAGCAAAACCCATTGTGAAATCACATTAAACACAAAAGTTCCATGCTTTAGTATGATATACTGTATATAAATATAATATATACACCCAAACCCTCCCAAAGCTTAAATATGTTTATGCATCACATGCACACGATTTTGAGGACACAATGACCTAAAGCCATTATGGTTCAGTAAATAAACTTCCATTTCGAATATTTATTGGGCCAAATTAATTTGTGGAATGTATAAAGTTAAATGATTTAAACTTTAAAAAAAAAATGAAAAATTACTAGATGTGCCAATAATTTCCTCACTTATACAACATTATCAAGGTCGAAAAAGAAAATTGTTTTAAGGTCAAGGTCAAAAATTTAAATAATTGTGTATATTATTCTTCTTAATATTGAATAAAAATCTTTTTATCTATATGTTCGGTCAAGAATGTTTTGATCAGAAACTTTCAGTCAACTGAAGTTCAAGGTCAAGTGTTGCACTAGGCAACTAAGCTTTGAAAAGAAATTTCTGCGGTCAAATAAAGGTTAAGGTCATATTTTGGTCATAATTTCAAAAACATTCTTATCTAATAACTATGGTAAGCTTTAATGATTGCGTAAAAGAAATAATTCTACTTGAAGTCTACTCTCTCATCTTAAATTCTTTTAACATGTTTGTATGTTGTTTATAGATGAATCAAACAATGTAAATGTTCTTCTATGGTTGATGTAAAAGATGGTTTAGAATGTAAATTTGCATCATCAGTATTGTATACGTACAACATGGCATTGGCTACTAACTGCTTAACTACTGACTCCTGCACAGACATTATATCTATGATGCCTTTAGGACTAACAAATGCACCCACCTTATTTACATCTAAATTTTGGGATAGACCCAGTTTATATCCAAATTATAGACTAGACCCTATTTGCATCTGAATTAAAGATATATAAACCACATTTACATCTAAATTATAGGCTAGACCCCATTTGCATCTGAATTGAAGATATATAAACCACATTTACGTTTAAATTATAGACTATACCCCATTTATGTTTGAATTATAGACTAGACCCCATTTACATCTACATCATAGTGATCTTAGGCCGGGCATCAACATTTACATTATAGTCAAGACCCCATTTATATTCAAATTATAAGCTAAACCCCATTTATTTTAGTATTAATTGTTTCCACAAACTTTTCTTACAAGTGTCCCAACTTAGATACTGTCCTAAGCTGGGTATTTTCCCAATCTGGGTACTATGACTTTAATATTTCTATTTTGAACCCACAACTTCAACTTATTTGACAGGTTATACCTTTGTATCAAACTTTTACCAGGGTTTCATAACACTTTCAAAGTATCCACAAGGATAACACCAAACAAAGGGGAAGAACCTGTTAATAAATAATTGAAAACAGAATTCTCTCCCTTTGATTGACTTTTCATCTCTGAAATTCAACAAAATAAAATGAATGCTCTCCCTTTGATTGACTATCCAGCAAAAGAAAATAAGATATTTTTGAATGTGTGTGCAGAAGTCAGTTAAGGATTGATTATACTACTAACCCTGGACATTGTTCTGCCTTTACTACTAACAGCCTTTTTTATCGTTTTAAATGTTATGATTGTGTATTTTATTTCTGTGTACTTTTTTCCCCCCAACAGTGGATGTTCCTCCCATGGACGGTGGGGATACCACCAGGGGTAAAGCAATAATCATTTGATTTTGTTGGAACTTGTATATGATATTTTGTTGCCATGGTAACCATGATGGAAAAAGTGTCACATTCATTATTGAGATTTTGAACAAGAATTGATTATTAGATTTTACTGTTTTAAAACTTTCATTAATTTCTTTGGAAATTGTCTGGCAAATATAAATATTATAGACTAACATGTATATGCAATGATAAATCCACAGGGCCGTTCTAACAAAGTTCTGAATGCTGCCGATCATAATCTGCAAAATTTCCTATAAAATTTAGTGCATTGATATATAATTTATAGTGCATTTTTGATTTATCCTCCAGGAGGTATAAGTTTAATAATTATGAAAACAACACACACAAAAAAAAAGTTGCTGTTGACACTGACATGTCATTTGTCATTTGTGACAAAGTTAACTACTAAACAATGCATGCTATTTTTGAAATGCAATACAATAATATGTAATGTTAGAACAGCATTTGTTTTTTCAAATGATGGATATCATCTGCCTCATAGCCAGTAAATCTATAGTGCACTAAAATTGTCATGAAACGCGCATACTAAACATGCAATATATTTGGTTTATTATCTTCTATAAATGCAAAACTTTTTGTTTGATAATATTATACTGACACTTGGAAACTGTTCATTTATTCTGGTGGTAAATTTTTGAATTAAAACAGAAAGTTAATATTTATATAATTTAACATTGTTAATTTTAGCGTCCATAATTGGTTGCTTTGGTGAATCTTGAAATTGTTTTAAACTGCAAACAAAATTGTATTACACATACATACACTTGGTAGCTGTGTGCTATCGATATATTACACATACATACACTTGGTAGTTGTGTGCTATCAATATATTTACGTAAAATTTGTAACACTTGACACTAGGGCTTATGTTGCATAGAATCTATCAATTATTTAATGTGAAGATGTGAATGCAGATAAAGATTTTTAAAATGGTGCAAATTAACTTCTCAATTTTAAATGACTGATTTTAGCAGAGCATTATTAGATATGTCTCAACACTGACCTAGCTAGCTGTGTAGAAGTCTAAAGTATCTTCAAATACAAAGAATATTAAAATTCTTAAAAATAGCAACTTCAAAAAAATTCAATATTTCTGTTTTGAATTGAACTCCATTGATGTGTAAGATTAGAAGCAGACGTGCAATAAAGATATTCTCAAGCTCGTCTTATGATGTGTTGTATTGATCTGTCACATGTCACCGTACACAGTTTATCATTGTATACAGAAGCAAATAGCAGGCGTGAAATACCGCCGAGATTTGAACTTATCTCTATTCTAAAAGCTAATATGTCTGCTGCCATATGCTCTTTTCCTCGGTTACCATGGCAACGCTTCACAAAGTCCTCATTTAAGCAGTAATTTGTCTGACTTTAGGTTTTATTTACGGTGGTCTTCAGGGGAAAACGGGTCTTATCAAATGCGTTTTTTTTTTAATCTTGAGATAGTTTGAATTTTATGTGTTTTAGATCAACTTTAAGTCATTGCCTTTATGTATATATGTAACCTCAGAACACGTAGTGTCAGAGCCTTACAGGAAATCTAATTTTGTGAAAGCTTACAAGCATTGAAATTTACTTTTTATGTTTTGCTTTAGAATGTTATTTTTAAGGCCTTTTACAGATATTGAATAATTTTACAACTTAATCTGCAAATCTGGGTTTGAACATTTCTAAAAGATGTCGCTTAATTTGAGAACAAAATTTAGTTATTCGCTCAGGAATTTATTCATATTCTGCTTTTAAACTTCAATTTCATCTTGGAGACAAAAAATAGTTTAATTTTATTTTTAGCAAATTCGAATCTTCAAATGTCTAGCTTGTCACAGTTGAACGTTTTACTATCATGAACTGTAATAACATACTGATTGTAGCAGAAACATATATTGGTTGAATAGTGCAGTCTAAACTCTTATTTACCAAAACAGACTTAATGTCTGAAAATACATTAATTGTTTTTAATTTACAGAATTGTCAATTATATTTTCTGTAAGAAAAGTCTGTATACCTATAACTATTAAAGAATCTGCGATAAATGTCATATATTATAAGATTGGGGCTATAAATTTTGTTAAATCTAAGGTTTGGATTATACAGGGAGGATTAGTTAACAACTATAAAGTTTTGCGATAATTATGTACGGAAATTCAAAAGGAATAATAAAAAAAAATAAGGAAATACTTATTCTTTCTATATTTCTTAAGAAAAAAGAGAAAAAAACAATCTTAAGATATTATTGAAATAGGGAACTTTTTATAGGGAGGTAATTTGACAAATGATCAACAAGGTCAGGGGAGACAACTGCGTAAAGAGGAATAAGTGAAGACATATCATAAATGTTGTAAAACACTTTGCACAACAGTCAAACCCTGTAAGGTGAATTGTATTCAGCATTCAGGTCTAGTGAACAAGTTTAATCAAACTGTCTTACAAATTGTTTAAGAATTCACAAATCAAGTCTGTATTTTCATGATTGACAGAGTTGCAGCAAATTTTCTTATACTTGAAATAGTGCATTATTGGATAGCATTAGCTAATGTAAAAACTTATGATTTATAATTGACATACATTCAAATTTATCTTTTGCTTTGAATGGCTGAATAATTGTGTCTAAAAGAACATTATGTTTCAATGATAAATTAAGTGGTAAGATCTGTTACATTTTTTCTTTGAAAATATGCTAAGAATATCTAATTTATTTTTGATGAATTATTTATAGACTGCCAAAAGGTTACAGTGTCTGTTTATTATGTTAAGCTAGGAGGATATATAGTAAATAAAGTTATTTTATGTAGAGCATCTTACAGGGTACCTTAGTCCACACACTGTAGAACTGTGCTCTGTGTTTATACATATCTATATATTCTTATTTCTTATTAAGGTACATTATAAGCCTTTGGGTTATAGGTTTTAAAGATTTTTCACCGTTTTCTTGGAAAATTAATTGCCTCCATTCAGAATAGTCAGGTGTCATTTTATGACAATAACAAAAATATAGTGTCCATATTAAGGCACTAAAACAAATGAAAAGTTGCTAGAGTATGATGATAAATTTTGTTTCTTTATTCATGCAGTGTTTTTAGTCCATCTGGACCAAAGTCCAAAGTTGACTCATCCAGGCTTGGTAGGAAGTATCCCAAGGGGCTGGCCCTCCAGGGGGCACCACTAGTGGTCCAAAAGGGGAAACATTTGACAACATTTCAAAAATCTTCTTCTAATAAACTAGAAGGCCTAGAGCTTAATATTTTGGTATGTTGTAACTTTAGAGCATGGAGAACCAAGTTTGTTCAAGGCTTGACCCTGGGGTCAAAAATAGATCATGTTTTTTTGGATCAAAGTTCAACACTAAAGCAAATATGTTAACTTTTCACATTTTTGACTTCTTATCTAAAATTACTGGACCAATTTCATCCAATTTTGGTAGATGTCATCCCTTTGGAAAGGCGGTTCAGTCTTTTTCAAATGATGGGGCTTGGCCCCCAGGGGCGCTATTTTGGGGTCCAAAAGGGGGGACATTTGACAAAATTTCAAAAATCTTCTTCTTAAAAACTAGAAGGCCTAGAGCTTAATGCTTTGGTTTATCATAGTACCTTTAGGGCATGGGGAACCAAGTTAATTCAAGGTGTGATCGACTCTCGGGTTAATAAATGTCACGCATTATGAGGTCAAAGTGCAACACTATATATAGCAAATACGATACTTTTTCACATTTTTGACGTCTTTTCCAACACTGCTGGACTAATTTTATCAAAACTTGGAAGATGTGGTCCTTAGGGGAAGGGGATTCAGATATGTTCAAATGGTGGGGCTCGGTACCAAGAGAGGGTCATTTGGCCAAAATGGGGAAAGTTTGATAAAATTTCAAAAAATCTTCTTATAAACAAGAAGGCCTAGTGCTTCATGCTTTGGTTAAAAGCAACTTGAGGGCATGCATGCAGAACAAACTTTTTTCACGGCATAACCCTACAGTCAAAAGTTCTCAAATGCCAACAATTTTCATACAGACCCATTTAATCCAGATGGACGTTACAGCCTATTGGGCCTCTTGTTTTCTATACTGTTGTTAACAATTTGTCTTCTATTAAGCGAAAAAGTTTCAAGAAACAGCAGCTATAAGTAATTATTTTGATTTTTCAAAACGATTTCTCAAAAGCATTGATTATAGTTTCATTTCTGTAATCCAAGAACTATGACAGCTGCATATTTTAACAAAATTAATGTACAGTTTATCTGATTTGGAAAAGGTTTATGTAACATTTAGGTCAAATTTTCTGTTGACATATTTTATGATCTCATCGTAAAACTAAAATATTATAATATTGTATTTCTAACTATTTATTTATTTATAAAGAATACTTTCATGTCTTTTGTGGAAAAATGTTTCTTTTCATTGCTTTTAGAAAAACATAAACATTTCGAAAAATAAAATATGAACTAATCATGGTAAAAATTTGATCTAATGAAGAAAAACGTTTAAAAAAGAAAAAGTTCAATCATTTAGAGCTTTAAAAAATACACCAAATTTGATTGGAAAGCAAGAATATTCAATGTGTTCATTTTATTTTTTGTCAACATAAAATGTTATTGCAGAACTCAATCTGTAATTTTCGATTTTAAATGAATTTCTTACAGATGTATGTTTACTTTAACTGAATTTTTCTATTTAAAGCTCAAGTTTGTAGAATATGTTCGTATTTTTTATTTATGTTTTACAAATCATTATTATTGATAGGCTTTAATATTTTATACCATTATTTAACAGTTGTCTAAATCTTATTAACAAATCATTTTACCAAGTGTGCATAAAAAGTTTGGGATTGCTTTATAATTTAAGTGTGTTCAAAAACATAAGGAAGTTATGAGGATAATTTGGTTTCATTCATGGTACATATAACCTATTTCTAAGCAGATTTCTGGAAGTTTTGAGGTGATTAACACTTAATTATTTATAGTTTTTAAGTGACATTTAAGCCTTCCAAAGGACAGTCAATACAAATTACATTTACATTAGATCACAAGTTCATGAAATTACTTTGCTTGATCAAGGTAGACTACTCCATTCAGTATGCAAAGAAATGTCTTTGTTCACTTATTGAAGACCTTTTTGTATGGCAGGGGAGACTACTTCTTTTGATCAAAAGGACAAAGGACACTACTTTCTTACCTTCATTGATTTAGTGAGACTAAAGAAAAATGTAATTCGTTTGATTTAGGAAAACTGTTTTGTTGGATCAAAGAAGACTGCTTTGTTTGACCAAATGAGATTTAAAATTGTTTAAACAAGGTTGCTACCTTCATTGCTATTATAAGAGAGACTTCTTTGTCTAAGTAATGAACACCACTGTGTTTGCTCAAGGGAAACTACTTTGTTAAAAAGGGGACATCACTTAGTATGATCAAGGAAGACTACTTTGTATGATCAAGGGAGACAGTAGTATATGATATCTGGGACATTATTTTTCAAAGCAAAGAAATTCTCTTTAGAATGCACATAATAGTTTTGTATAAAAAAATGATTGAAACAAGATAAATTTTTAATGCTACAGATTTCTGAACTAGTTATGCATTGGTTTTATGATTTGTAAGTATTTTCATTATGATGTGTTTAGAGTAGAACTCATTTATATACAATCTCTGATAATTCTATGAATTTCTATTCACTCCTGTTTTGTTATATGTTGTCAAAATTTTGTTTTAAAAAAACATTTTGTTTAATTCATTTGAACTGTTTTATTTTTGAAATATGAAATGCAAAGAAAATTTAGTTGCTTGAAATCAGGTTAATTATATTTAGCTCTTTTAAGCATGATTTTATTTTTTTTTAAAAAAATAATGATATGTTAATAAATAATGATTTCTATGTTTATGTATACCGGTATAGTAAAATATCATATTTCACTAAGAGTTTAATTACAATTTTTGCAATACCTGAATGTGTAGATTTTGTTCTTCTAAACTTTTCAAAATTAATATGATCAATTTCTTGATTGTGCATGTATGTTACATCTAAAATGGTTTATTATTGTTATTGAAATGTATTTGGATTGTTTTATACTGCATGGAGATGTAAGTTACCTATACTAATACAATAAAACCTTGCTCATAGATGGTGAATGATTTTATCGTTTGTAAATTAAATTTTGTAAACAATTTTCCAAGTTCTCATTATATAGACGTCTTGTATTTCTATTTAAATGTTCTTAACTAGCTGCAACTTTGAAAATCTTATTGTTGTTGCATGTCAGAATTTTTAGAAGATGACAAAACCAGATTTAATTTTAACAGAATTATTGTACTTTTTTACCTACATCTGTCATAAAGTTCAAATTTGATCGTCACACCAACAATGGGAGGTAACTCAGGTATATTAAAAAGAAAACCATTTACCATATAGATAACTAACATATAAATAACTGGAAAACGTAATATAGTCATTTAACCATTGATGTGATGTAATAAGCATGATTTTCTATTATGTTTTGAATTGTTGTACTTAAACATGATGATACAAGATACAGATTTTGTTACTTTATAATTAAATCTCATATGATCTTTAACTTATTATTTACTCATCATTTTAGGCTTTAGAGTACTGCTTTGTTAAATCACATCCATGTACCAATTGAATATTTATTTATGAATACTAAAGTACTCTTCCTTTAGTTGATGCTCCTCCTAACCGTTGACCTACATGTTACAAATTTATTTCTATAATTACCTGATCAGTTATTCCTGTTAATTGCCTTTCAGTTGCTTGCAGAGCTTTAACAGTATATTTTCACATTTTGTTTCTATTCACCATTTAAATTTTAAGTTATTTCCCCTTGTTGAACTTAAGTTAGAGTTGTGGCCCTTTGTTGGAATTTTTGTTGCATGATGGCGGCTACCTTACCTTTATGTTTGTAGCAAAAGTTTTCAAATTCTGAATATTTTGAAATACATTTCATTTTATGTTGAATTATAACATTAGGTAATAAGTATTTGAATATTTGATATCGCTAAAAATTGAAATAACTGGGACTATATGCTGCCATGAGTAGTTTATAATGATCTTAGTTTTACATAATTTGGTTGTGTGTATTTCTTATCTAGAAATAAACGGTCCATGCAGAGATGTCAATTGTCAGTATGGAGAGGAATGTAATGTTGACCGCAATGGTCAGTCTAGATGTGTGTGTCCACCTCCATGCCAGCTGGTCGTGCGTCCAGTGTGTGGATCGGATGGCGTCACCTATGATAATCTGTGTGAACTGCTGCGTCAGGCTTGCTTACAGAGGCGTTATTTGGAGCTTGAACACCATGGACATTGTGGTATGTTGGGGAGATAGAAATACATTCTTCTGTGCCTTATCTTAGTATTGTGCAATCAGTTTGTCCTTGATATGTCCCTAAATAATCATTAATTGTCCTTGCTTGTGTTGTCTGTATGCATATGATCCATGTTTTCAAAACTAGTGAAAGTAGAGATGTCATCCTTATAGACGAGACATATTGAGGTCAATAAAGGTACTCTTTGATTTTCTGAGGTAAAAAGAAGTTTATCCGCGTGAGTAAGATATAATTCATAAGATGTGCAACATTGATATTTATATTGATCTTTGAAGAATTGTGTAATGTTATTGAAATTCAGATTTGAATACTCTGAGAAATTTGTCATATTGTCAGAAAATCTTCTTCATTTAGGTAACAGTCAGTGCATTGTCATATTGTAAGAAAATCTTCTTCATTTAGGTAACAGTCAGTGCAGGGAAGTGAGATGTGAATACGGAGCGGAATGTGTGATACAACATCAAAAAGCTAAATGTGTGTGTCCATCGTGCTCCCAGGAGTTTAACCCCGTAAGTGTAAAACAAATAGGCAAAAGACCAATATTTCAATTAACAAACAAGATCAAGCTAAGGAAATTCTAAAGCATTTCAAATTCACGAGGAAAAAAACTAAGGTCATGGATAAAACTAATCCAAAATAGAAACATAAACACTGATACTTACTAGGAACTCATTAGTTTCTTATAAGTTGGAAGTGATAAAGAGATGTGCAGGATCAGTACTAGTGAGCATGTTATGTCTGCATTGACATGTGTCACCAGTTATGATATTATTCAATGGTTTGTTGATAAAATGAATATTATATCTTGTACTCCATTCTACAAAATAGGAGTTGTTTATGTACTTATCATTGTCAATGATAGATTTAATGAGAAATAAATTGGAGTAGAATACATTGTCATGATTATAGGACTATAATATGAAGATATGTAACAATATTTACACTGAAAGTAGTAAGATCAAAAACACTAGTTTATTGACATGGGCAAGAACAAGGTGATGCACTCAGAAAATGCAATAAAGTTATAAAGCTTCAAAAATTTGTAGCGAAACCAATTGTCCCCAAAGGAGTAAGTGTTTCCTGCTAGACATGCGTCACCTGTCATGATGTTTAATTGCATAACAACTTGGTACATCAAAACCCTTTAACTCATAGTTCATATGAAGACAGTGTCTGTTTGCAACAGTGCACACTTGTGGCGACTTTATAGTGCTGTCTCACTGAAATATCACGCCTCAGACACATTGACATGATACTTCACTCAGTCACATTATCCTGACACCAAGCTAACCAGTCCTCCTCCTACCCAGAAATGATAGGCGCTTAGCAGGAAGCAAGAAGATTGCCTAATTTTAAAGTCTTGGGTTTTGACCCGACCAGGATTTGATCCCACGACCGTGAATTCTAGCACCAGTCTACCAGCACGAAGCGAGCACCCTAACCACTAGGCCACCTTGCTGGTACCTTTTCAATAGTAAACTAATAAATCTTCTGAATGGTATAAATGGTGTACTCAAAGATTTCTTTCTTCATATAATCTTAAAGATGGCTTCACAGTTTATAAAAAACAGAGTAAGTGGCGACTTTATAGTGCTGTCTCACTGAAATATCACGCCTCGGACACATTGACATGATACTTCACTCAGTCACATTATCCTGACACCAAGCTAACCAGTCCTCCTCCTACCCAGAAATG
>JAUMGZ010192497.1:0-13126 GCA_032359645.1 Pododesmus macrochisma | reverse complement strand
CCATTTGTCTCCGTTTTTAAGCCAGTTTAACCATATAAACAAGATTCCTAGTTTTGAAGCGCACGTCAAATGATGACTTCATAATGATAATAACGTTATATATATATTGGCTCCAAAATTATCAAAACACCGACGATTCTGTAGGCGCTTCGCTGATTGGCTTCTTTGAAAGGTCACGCCAACGACCTAAACAATTGGCGTTCCTCAGATCTTCCTAGCGACATCCCTTGAGCAATAGGCAGATCTGGTTTTAGTCAGATTGCATTTATATGGCCATGTAAATGATACCAACGAGAGAGCCACCAGAGGCAGCATATCCCCCGCAATAAATACACGTACAGCATTTGTTATTGATACATCAATTATTTGTATTTATTTAAAAAGGGAGGCCAAATTAAAATTTGTTGCTAACATTTGTTCTTAATTTATCATCTGGACAAGCCATATACAAGAAAAATTCTATTTTTAGCAATAGTGATCTTGGCCTTTGGCCGACCGTGCCTTAAATCAATAGGGTTCGGTGCATCCCCTAAGGCAACAAACATACCAAGAATGAAGTTTGTGTGATAATTATATTGTACGTAATCATCATGACATGTAACATATCAGCACAATTCTTTTTTTAGCATTAAGGATTTTGACCTTCTGCAGACCACACCCAAAATCAATAGGATTCAGCCCCAGGGCAACCCACACGCCGAGTCTGAACTTAGTGTATCGTTCATTTTTAAGTTATCAGCCTGAAAATCCTCATCATCGGTTATCAAAATTATATTGTTAGCAATGGTGACTTTGGCCTTCGGCAGACCAAGCCCACAATCAATAAGGATTTATGGCAACGCATACACAAAGTCTGTTTTTTTTTGAGAGGGTAAAACGATTGTTTTTGTCTGATGTGTGATATGCGAATAAAGTAAGTAAATGTTCAGCAAATTAAATTTCCTTAGAATTTGACGCTAGACCCCATGTAGCAAAAGACTTTCCTTGTGATTGGACTCCATTATCATAACCATCGTTTGATAATAGGCGACATGGTAGAATAAAAATAACCAATCTGTAAAGTTGTTTGTAAAAGTTGACGTATCTCTTTATTTATCAATGAAGTGGATCAAACATATACAGGAGACTCGCCACTGTCTGGGTCGCAGTTTCAACTGACATTCTAGTGTTGAATGACATTCCTTCATCAATGATAACTACATCCTTGAGGGTGTCTATCAACTGGTGCATTAACAGAACGGTTATTGTAGATTACACTATCATAATATATACTTAAATCAAAACAGTATTATAATATGTGCACGGGTTAAATACCAATTGATAGTAGTATTTTGTCAAATCATGGTTTCTTAAATTTTAGGAAATTCTCTTTCAAATGTGAAGAAAACGTGTTCCCTTTAAATTGTAACAAGACTCCTTAATACAACCGTAATACTATGTATTAAACAGAAGGAAAACAAAAATGTTACTCATATTTATATCAGAATAGCAAAGTTTTAAATACAATACACTGACAAGATAACGACGGAAAGTATGTAGAAAATTAGACGTCGTTGAAAGAATTATTTCTGGTTGTTGATGCCAAGACAGTAAATCTTTTCATAATTGAACACTGACTGCTTTGTTGACTACATCAGTGTTTTGTTACTCCGAGGCTTTTTGTTTATTAAATTATACATAAAGTACGTCCATGCTATTTCCTTATTGAGCCGCGGTTCCAGACCATTATACTATTCCATACATCAATTTATCTCCCAATTGTCTTCATGTCTTACGGACGCTGAGAAAATGTTCACATTTGTATCCAAGCAAGCACTACTCACATTATATAGGCGCCGGATGACATGCGTTGTATCACGTTTTTTTCTTTGATTTACGATTTAGTCCTTTAGAAGATAGTGCCCTCGTTTAACATTAAGTTGTAACAATGAAAATAAAGTGTTGACATACCGAAAGTCACTAATCCTAAAAATGAGCCTATTTTTTTCTTAACTTAGTCCATGATGTTAAATACTTGTAGGGGAAAAACTAACCTCACATGCATAAAATAATTTAGAACCTCGAATGATTAAATACAGTCTGGTTGTTTGAATGATTTTGTGGCAGCAGCTGGATTTGAAATGAGGATCAGTTTTTTACCTGTGATTTTGGTCAAATGAATGAACATTGATTAGTTTTTAAGCAAGATCTTGATGATGCTTATTGATGGAGCGTTGCCTCTGTCTGGTCGGATCCAGTTTCACTTCAAAAACAACATAAAGCATTTTTAAAATATAATATAAACGGTTTGGAACTCTATTCCAGTAATGCAGAAAAGATGTTTGCTTTTATATAATGAATCGCATCAAGTTTCTAAATACTAAAATACAACAATATTACAATATTGATATAACCACTTATTACATATTGTCGTAATGTGGCATAATTTGGCTTTGTGAAATATTGTCTTACTGTTTTTGTTTGTTTGTTCTGTAACTTTGAAAATGGAATAAAAGTTTAAATAAAAATAAAAATATATTCTTAACTTGACTTTTAAGACATAACGTTAGTTAATATATACCCCTGTCAGGCCAGCTTTTACATTGCGTTGAAAAGGTATCAAAATATGAATAACACACAGGAAGAGCGCGGAAAAGTGTCCAAATTGTAATTTTTTTTTAAAACAAGGCAGCTCCAAAGGGCCTGACACACCTAAACGTCCTTGAATGGCGTTCATGAGACGTTGTTGAAGTTCTTAAAAACTGAATAAAACGTGGCGAGGACGTAGGATTTATATCACAATTGGCTTGCAGATCATCCATATTGCGTCTATGCGAAGTTCTATCCCGTCTTATGGCCATTCTATCCCGTCATTACCACGTTCTCTATGAGTACCAGTCAAGGCAAACTACAAGTCCCTACGGCGTCCACGGCGTCCTCATGACGTCCACGGCGTCCTCACGACGTCCATTGCGTTCGCATGACGTTCTGGAAGTCCTTATGGCGTGCTTAATACGATCTAAAAACGCATTGTGTTCGGCATAGATACTGGGTAAGAACGGCATAGATGTAGGGGACGCAGAGGAGACGCGCAGTCCTTTTTACATGCGCGTTCGTGAAGTTGTTACTACGTTGCTCCCGTCTGCCTTCGAGTTGTTCGTCGGAGAAACGTTCGTAAGGAGTTCACAACTAGTCCTTATGCCGTTCTGGTCAGAGCGCGTTCGCGTGACTGTTGTCTAGACGTGTTCACTCATTAATAACAATTTTGTATTCAGTTTTACCCCGTTAACTCTAGCTGCAGTAGTTAATCATATTAAAGACAGATGAAAAAGAAGTAGTATGCATTTAAATTAGATAGAAACATTCCACTTAAAACGGAAATTGAAGCACGGAGGAGACAACGCGCAATAAAGCAGTTCTCTTTTTGTCAGCTAACGATTACAATCATGTTAACTGCACGCTTGATAAGTATCACCAAAACGCTTGTATCTAATTTGGAGTGATACGAATATATTCCGTATTCAAGTCTGTACGCTTTCTAAAAATTGAATCTGTACACGTCAGTAAAAGTTGAAAATGGCAATAAAATACATTTTGATAAGAAATATAGCTATCATATATTTATATTAACGTAGTGAACATACATGCAATTCAAATGAAGGTGAACAATAATGTTTGCCATTTTCCAAGATACTTGTTTCCTTCGTAGTCGAAACTTAACATTAGTGATACAACACAGGAAAGTTATGTATTTATCGTCATACTAAGTAAGTCCAAAAATAGAATATATTCAGGGAATTATATCTTGAAATGACTTCCAGTTGTATCTTAATACGAAACTCTTTCAGGCGAAAGAAAAAGCAGACAATTCAAAATGGAAACAATTGGAGAAGTAACTATATATTATGAAAATAACCAAGGGAAAAAAGGGAAAGGTGTCAACAGGAATAATGAAAAAGGAAGAAAAACGGGATGACAAAAATTAATCATTTTATTATTATGTGTAGGTACAATGTATGTACACACGTAATACTAATGGTATAATACTTTATCAAACCGGAGAAAAAGTAACACTTTGTTCTGAAAGGAAAATGACTTTTACACAAGAAATCAATCTAAATTTTAGCGGTGAATTAGTAATTTTGTGCCATTCTAGAAAGTGATCAATTAATAGGATTTTTTTTAATCATGGTATCACACTGTTCAACTTTAATTTTGTAAATTATTTCTATTTTATTTTGTCTTAAAAAAACGGTTTTTATTTTAAACACAAAGCTAGCATATTGTGCCGCACAATGATGGTCATTTTTATGTACAAATTTCCCTAATTGATTCTTATTTAATGATACTTGACAGTATCCTAACCTTTTACGCTTGTTTGAGTGTCGTCATCTTGAGAGACAGGACAACAATGTAAAAAAATATGACTGAGGCACAAACGCACCTAGTGCGTCCTCAAAAACGCATAAACAAATTGATGATACCTCAGTTCAATGCTACGCCCGTCAACTTATCTAAGGCCAACAAATAAAATATGTTTGTTTAGAGATACATGAATAACATAACTAGTGTCGATAGGTCGACCGTTCTCCTCTTTTTTCTTGGTATGATTTTGTATGTGCCACGTGATCATCCGAAAATGTACAATTCCGTTTGCCATTAGCGTCCCGATCACGGTTGTTTTTGTAAGCAAATAAAAAGTTAATAGTCCAGGGTTGGGGTGAGGGTAAAGTTAGACAGGGAACCTTCAAACATATATATTTTGCCGTATGTAAAAGACATCCTCAATTGCAAAAACTGTACGTACATGTGCATCTGGTCAACTGTGTTCATGTAAACACGTGTTATTGATTGAAATATCTTCAAATTCAGATGAAAATTAAAACACATGATAGCCATATAACTAAAAGGAGTTTGAAATGAGTAGACAAAGAACAAATTTGCCAATCCTTAAGTAACGGAGATTGAAATCATCTTAAAGTTTTGGCTGATCATTAACTCACATATCTGTTCTGCAAATTTAGTTAAAAAGCCCATTAAATGTCTTTTCATGTTTCTTAGTTTAAAATTTAATGCTCACAGGTAATTAAGATTGTTAATGTTTGGCAATAGAGTGAACTTTTATGATCTATTTTGTCAGAATATTAAAACACAGCTTTATTGCACTACATACTACCTCGTTGTTACACGATTCAGCATGATATGGATAGGAACACTGGGTGCACAATTATTCACTAGGTCATAAAGCTGAGATTTATTTCCAATTTTAATGTATAAGTCGTAAGATCGTGTGTCGTTCTAATTATCTTTATACCTGAATGTTTGTCATTATTACTATTATCTTTTATTTTTTTAATCAATCGATATTTGCTATGTATGTTAAGTGTTAATATTAACAATAAAGAACAAAAAAATCTAAATTAACAATATAGAATACATACTTTTAATAAGTTAAGTACATGTCATCGCAAGCTATATTCCGCATGAAACATAAAGACGTTATTCTTTTATGGTCTTTTTACAAGGAATAAACCAAACATCACATAAAATGTATGTAAAAGTTCGAGAAGACAAACCAGTAACGCCGTTGTATGAGTTCATCCTCCTTTCCTTTCCCATCTTTATAGTATTAACGGCGTTTGGTTCGTAACTTGGCTTGGTTCATGGACAGGGTCCTCATACATTGCGTTGGTATGATGTAAATTAAAGCGTTAAATATCAGATGTTTGATGGTGAGGCTGAGTTTGCAAGTTCATTCTTGTAATGATGTTTTCATGTGACTATTGTTTGTTTGTCAATGCCTCATCTTTTGATAATCCTACTCTTCTTGATTATTTCCGATTATGTTATCGTTTATTTCGTGTTTTGCAATCTGAAAAAAGCATTCAACGCGATGGAATTGGTGCACAATTTAGATCTCAAAGTACAGAGTCAATGTAGTTCTGTAGTAGACTAGTTTAAAATATTGATATATGCACCTGTAAAACACATACACGTAATCGTCATTTTGTTGATCACCATTTAGCACCAATTTTATCAAATATTCAACCTAAAACCAGTTTTAAAACTAATCTTATAGAGAAATGACACAGTGTGTATTATGAAAAAATGTGTGTTTTTTATCAGTTGCCAGAAAGCGCATATACTTCACCTGCAGATTAATTTTACTCCGTTATCTATCTATTTACCAAGTACTGATATGTAAATGATCCTTGGTGATTGAGGCACTTTGCTATTAAATTGTCCTATCTCTAACGTCCGTCAGGTATTATTACTTTCCTCGCAACAGGCCCGGGATTCTACGGTGGCGGATTAATGTTATGCAGAACTTTTGTGTGGTAGCAATAGAAAGAACCGTTCGGCGTTTATCTGCTACTTTTGAATGCTCTCTTTTACGGTTTTTCTCTTTTTCTTTTTTTTTTTTTTAAATGAGATTTGTATTACGACAAACGCGGTAATAAAAAGGGTTACAAATACACTTTGGAAATCGTTTGGAAGATAATATTTACATTTTTGTATATATATAATTTAAAATGGGTACATTCTTACTGCAAATGAATGTTTACTGTTTGTCTTACACTTTAACACATTAAGAATGAAATAAATCAAAATACAACCTGAATATGTAAGATATTTCCCAAACGAAATCTTGCGTGAAACAATGAGATTTTTGATTTCATTATGTAATATAGTAAAAGACTATTGACTCTATATCATTATTTTAGCGTGTTGAGATACATTAATTCTTAATGGATTTATAGTGCATTCACCTTTATAAACAGAGTTCTTATATTGATATTTATAGAGTTATAATACAGATTTACTGTGGTTCTCCGTTATACTTCCTTCCGTCATCAGTCTTTGATAATGAAATAATTACAAGCGTATGACAACATGAAACGTTCTATCTATGTCGCATCTATCTCACTTAATTATCAATATGTCATGACTTGTTTCACGAAAAGCTATTTCTTACATTAAATGCGACTTCAAAGTCAACAACATTTATTGAAATATACAGCAATTAGCATTAGAATAATGATGGGGTGTTGTTGTCATAACAATTCTATCTAATTTACGCATGTTCCTTTGTCTTATTTCATATACATGTAGTATGTCCAAACATGGCTAAGAAGCCAATTTGCTTGTACAATGATTTTCCGGGTACATGTAGATGGAGTTCTTATGCATTAAAAATCATCACATAAACTAACGCCGTCTGTGATCAAAAATGAAATTTTACGCGCTGGTGAAATATTAGATTATGCATCAAACTTCACTATAGTATATGTATGTCCATCTTGGCGCTCAATGAGGTACAAGTAGCATCTTTTATTTTACATTTCAACACAGCAGCACAGTCGACGATTGTTTAATTCATCGTAAGGAACTTATTACGTGTAAAGGTCTCTTTCATTGTTTTAATTTGCTTTCAATAAATGGGTATTTTGTATGTCAGGTAGACAGCTAGAAGTGCATAAGGTTGACTAGAATCTCGCGTATGTCTTTTATTGTATCCTTACAAAACAATCTCCAAACAGAGGCTTTACTTTCGCTTCTCTACAGAATTCCGGAAGGGAACCTCTATTTGGAGATTGTCACAAACATGTCATTGGCAAGGTGAATCAAATCGCGTGTATAAAAATAAGAAATGTAAGATGATATTGATATAACATATTCTGGATGATGTAAAATTTACTTATAATCAAAGACTAATGTACTAAGGAAAAATGTCTTAATTCTTTGTGATTTATTGGTCATGAACTACGTGTTAACTTAATCACTGATCAATAAACCAGCAAACATAACATCATTAATTGGTGTTACAATACTTGATATTTCTCAGAATGTGTAGTTAATGACTCGAATAAACTCGCGGATGGCTTACTGTAATCACCTTACGTGGTTATTGCCCGTCTTAATATCCCAAATATACCGTGTCGTCCGTTTCTTCCGTCTTGTGTCACATCTATACTCTTATGAATCGTCTCTGGTGAGTTGTTTACACATCAATGTATAGCATAATACAATTAAGTACAGACAAATCAATTCTAAGTGTAGCAGTAGAGTTATGTGTAATTTCTACCGAACAATTCAATTCTAGCAAAGAAATACATCTTGTCTGGATTTGGGCGGGAATCGTCTTCATTCTTCTCAATACTGTCACACATCGTGATGTTTACGTTAAGGAATAGCGCTGTTATATCCGACAATGATACATGTAGTTAAGGCATTTATCCACTTCGTTGTACGTAATAAATAACCGTGAAACATAAAAGTAATATCTTCTTTTTAAATGAAACTTAAGTGTTCCAAGGATTGGACTCATGAATTGCATTTAAAATTCTGTAAGTGTACACATGTCATCATGTTTTCTATAAAACACTGACGCGCCGACCGACACGAGTTTTGGCTATGGAATAATGCTTTCTTGTACGCCCTCTTGGTGTCAAAACACGTAAGTGAAATTTAAAGTGCAAGTAGTAATTCCATCACTTGAGGTAATATTGAAGTGTATGGGATAGAAGAGGGTTGGTTAGATAGAGAGAGATAATACACCTCATGTATGGAATAGAAGAGGGATGGTTAGAAATAGAGAGATAATACACCCAATGTATGTGATAGAAGAGGGATGGTTAGAAATAGAGAGATAATACACCCCATGTATGTGATAGAAGAGGGATGGTTAGAAATAGAGAGATAATACATTTGATGTATGCGATAGAAGAGGGATGGTTAGAAATAGTGAGAAAATACACCTCATGTATATGTACCTTTAAGCTACAGAAGATGATCGTTCATATAGACACTTTGAATTGCAGACATAATTATATTTTTAGAACATACGGAATGTCATCAACATGAAGAAGTTGTCAACCAAATTCAGTCAATAAAAGAAATATAGAATCGTTTATACTTAAAGTATGGCATGTTTGATGTTTACATGTTGTTGCCCCGGTGTTAGGGACGTATAAGAATACAATTTTAAGTTCATTTGTTTCGCGAAGACGATGATTAACGTGTTGTCATTTATTTTCAAATCAACTTTAAATCATGACAGAAAATTAGTATAAACATAACTATCCTCGTCATACATGATTAGCAAGTGAAAAGGGGTTCTAAGTAAAAGAACACGAAAAGAAAACCCGATCACGCGAGAGATGTATGACGTTTTATTTTACTGATAATTTATCCAATCAGCATTACCGATGCATTCACAAGATATATTATAGATAAGCATAGATTAAACATGAAAATTTATGATTGATTGATACGCCGTGTTAAAACAGGATATGACTTTAGTGTATTAAATGAATCCGATTGTTTTCTCTGTTTGGATTATGGTTAAAATTATGTTGACGACACAGAAAAGGTCACACGAAGTGCCCATTACAAAGCGCGACCAACATCTGCATGTGTTGGTCAACAATCGTACGTCAGAACTGTCCCCTTAAAAATCTGCTGCAATTGTAATATTCATAGCTTGAATGTAGGCTTAGGTTTTACACAGAGTTTAAAATTCTCTTGGATAACAACATAACCTGTGTTTGTTCCATCATTACCAAAGAACAGAGAGCCAGCCAAGAGGGATTTACTCTTTCACATAAAATAAGGTTACAGACCAATATCTGCTATAACAATTCTCTTCCTTATTTTCAAAAATGCTACGATTCAGTACTAACAGGTACAATAGGAGAATCAATCTGTATCATGGTATTTCTATATTGTATGATGGGAGCGTGTTGAGTATAATTGTTTTCTGGCACACTGATTTATTTTGACGGGTCGTCGCGAATGATCAGGTTTACACCTACATAGACGTACTACGTACCCTATCCCATGGGACCGCACTGTCTAAGCAATATGTTATTTATCATGGCTTTGTCACAGACTTTTTTTAGCAGGCGTTTTATTCACATGAGGATCGACTTTGTACTTGTATAATGAGCTTATAAACGGAATAAACGTCTGCTTCAAAATCGGACGATTCCAAACACTTTGAAATGGCACAATCGTGTCAGAATTTGTACTTCACCGTCTAACTAACCCACGGTGAGTTCAAACTAAAACCGTTGTGAACACGGAGTCTTTGTAACGTCCTAGTAGATGTAAACTCACTTTATTTATAATGATGACTCTCAAGGTTTGTTAGTTTTATGGTTTTACCTTGACAAGTTTTTATTAAGTCTGGGGTTCTAGCATCGTGTTCAATCCTTGCATATGATGTTTAAAGTGTTTGGTGTTTGTGTTTAGTATATCTAAGGTTCAATCCTCGTATGTGAGGTCAAGGGCTCGATCATTGTGTTTGGCACCGTTGGTTCGGTCCACGTATATGAGGCAAAGGGTTAAATCATTATGTTTGGTCGCCTAGGTCTCGGTCCTCGTCTGGTAGGTCAAGGATTCAATCCTTGTGTTTGTTACCTCGGGTTCAGTCCTCGTATGTGAAGTCAAGGGTTCGATCTTTGTGTTTGGCACCGTTGGTTCGGTCCTCGTATGTGAAGTCAAGGATTCAATTCTTTTGTTTGTTACCTCGGGTTCAGTCCTCGTATGTGAAGTCAAGGGTTCGATCTTTGTGTTTGGTACCTAGGATTCGATCCTCGTGTGTGGTACCTCGCTACTCTTATCTACAATAAGTCAGATGTTTAGTCATTGGATGGTTGATGCCTTGACTGATCTTTAGTCCACCTGGACAATGCCATAGTAGAAATTGTCATACCAATCAGTCCATCGTCGTCCGTCCGTCGAAACTTACAGTGGATGCTCCTTTCATTGTCCTGTTAAAGCTTGTTTCATACGTTATCAAACGTCATCAGATATGGCAGCCCTTGCGTTTAGTTGGCTGGAACCTTTTTGACTTCTTGTCAAGAACCGTTGTCAGATTGTCATGAAACTTGATGTTGCTTTTCCTTTTATGGTCTCCTTTGACATTTTATATAATGTAGCCTACGTGATTTCAGATTCGCTATGACTTTTTTTACCTAATGTCAAGAACTCGACTGGACTGTTCACATTTTAACAAAACTTAATACAGTTGTTTCTTGCATGATCCGATTTCAGAATAAATTGTCTGGCATTACTGAACACAATTCAAAATGGTTAAGAACCATCTGATTGTCTGAACCCTTTTCGATTTTTTTCTTTCTGTCGTGATTCATAGATTCGTCTATTAAAAGGTGTAAATACAAGTGGAATAATTCTATGTATTAGCTTGGCTAAATCTAGTTTCAATATATTCTCTCAGTGTTTATGTAATCCGCTTGATATTATGGCCCATGAACATCTTGTTTGTTCGAATAACCATTCTGTTGAACCAGCGTAAGAAGAAACGCGATAATCAGGTTTTATGTATATACCATACATTTGACAGAAGTGCATGGCTAGGTGTCGCTAGATTAGTTTGCCTGTTTTATAGTCATAATGCGGTGGGCCATTAACTAAATATGGTTACAACACACTTACTTTGATTGAGTACTCTTATGATGGAGGGAATAGATAAGTATGTTTGGTAGAGATTGGATATGATTGTTTTTGTTTGATATCGATGGCGTTATAAAGTATCAACTGTTGTCTGCTGTGGTGGCTCTTTTTTGCATTTTGTGATAATTTAGAAAGGGAACCATTTTGAATTTATTACTGATTTACTTCCTGTGTTAAACTCATTTATATAAGGCCATTACTTTACTTCACAACAAATTTACCAGAATCGTTCCAAATTTAAAAGTTATAAATTCTAAGATTACAAAATATAATTTAAAAAAACGTTTTTGGTTTGATGATAAAAGTAAGAATATTTGCTCATGGTAAACTTTCTTAATGTGGTATCGATGATAACACGGTAACATAGTGCAGCACGCACGTATATTACGGCGATGACTTCTTGAAATTTTTCTTACAAATTTATCTTAACCCCAAATCGTACAAGATAATTCCATAACAAGTCCTTTGAGCGTAAAGTGCTTTCACTCTCTGGACATCTCTATTGATTTAGTCACGTTTTCCTTTTCTTAGGAAATTGTGTAGGAGTAAACTATTAACGAATAATGGTACAGTGCTGAATAATTTTGCATTTAGTTCGTTGAGATCAAAGTGTAACTATTTTCTTCGTCGTCTGCAATTTATCTGATTGGCGTCTACCCTTTGACATTGCTTTGTTTTCAAGGTTCCATCTTCACACGATTAATAATAAAGTAATATATGTAATGGAATTGGCGAATGTTGTACGTCTTATATTGCTTAGTCAGCTCGAGTGTGACACGTGCTTCATATCGCAGACGACACTTTTATCCGTTTGTCTCACCTTGATAATTATACAAAACTTATAAATTGAAACGGGTTACGAATACATATAACATCCACAAGAGACTAACACATTTCCTTGTGATAGGGCATCGCCGAGAATTCCTTTATAAAACACAAATGAATTTAGTATCAAAATTATATAAAGTTAGAACACAATGGTAACACAAGAACTGAAAGATTTCTGACGACATATATGTGTATATTTGATCTTGATTGGTATCAACGTCAATTTATTGGTCGATCAGTTATGAATTAGGCAATTTTCTGGAAATAATTAGTTTTCAGGTGGATTTACACAACGAGTTTTCTGAAAATATTTTGGCGCAAAATAAACTGATTAAATTGATAAATTAATTGTTTACTGGATATGATGAAACGTTCATCGTAGCGGAATTGAACATAACATGCACTAATAGATTCATAGTCGAGATACTCAATCTATGTTTACCCTTCTGCTAATAAACCTTGCTTAATTTTAAACATACAATATCAGTTTTAATCTTAAATTGGAGACACATTGTCGAACTGTAAGAACACATTTCAAATTATCTCTGTCAGAAGCCATTATTTCCAATTACTAATTTTTTTTGCACTGCACTTTCTGTGCACGCCATACAACAATGCTTTCAAGGAAATGCTGTTTGTGTAATACACTTGTCGCGATCGGAAACAAAATAAAACTGTTGTCAAATATTGCATATATCAATCAATCAAGTTTTCTTGTGTGTGTTCTTGTGTGTGTGTGTGTGTGTGTGTGTGTGTGTGTGTGTGTGTGTGACTTAAAAAAATGTTGTTTTCCACCTGGGGGTAGACAAACAACATCTATATTTAAGGGAAGATTATAAGA
>JAUMGZ010192486.1:0-13127 GCA_032359645.1 Pododesmus macrochisma | reverse complement strand
GATATTTCTTAGTCATGTCATTCCCCTTATATTCACATCTGGTTCCTCGTCTGATATTTCTTAGTCATGTCATTCCCCTTATATACACATCTGGTTCCTCGTCTGATATTTCTTAGTCATGTCATTCCCCTTATATTCACATCTGGTTCCTCGTCTGATATTTCTTAGTCATGTCATTCCCGTTATATTCACATCTTGTTCCTCGTCTGATATTTCTTAGTCATGTCATTCCCGTTATATTCACATCTGGTTCCTCCATTAATATTTCTTAGTCATGTCATTCCCCTTCTATTAACATCTGGTTCCTCGTCTGATATTCCTTAGTCACGTCATTCCCCTTATATTAACATCTGGTTCCTCGTCTGATATTCCTAAGTCATGTCATTCCCCTTCTATTACATTGTAACATCTGGTTCCTCGTCTGATATTAATTAGTCATGTCATTCCCCTTCTATTAACATCTGGTTCCTCGTCTGATATTAATTAGTCAAGTCATTCCCCTAAACAGTTGATAACCACATACGTTCTGCGACAGGGGTCAATTCTATTGAACGTGTGTGCATATTATATGGACTGTCATTTAGGAGGAAGCAGTAAAACGTAGGGAACATTCAAATGAGATAAACATCTGTAATCGTGTACACTGTAACTCGGACTAAACAACTGCAAAGAAATAGAACACTGTGTGATGTCACCCGTAAAACAAAAACACACGGACATTGGAGTTTTCTATGTAATCATTTTTCAATTATTATTTTAAAAAGTATGCGCTTATTAACTATGTACACATTTTAAGATGCAGATAAAGTATGAAAAAGCGGTGTATGAACTTGTGAGATAGAGACTGTTTCAGTTGAATTTTCGATTTTTTTCTTCTGCGGAATGACAAAATCATATTTTGTATAGTTCAAAACCAAGTTAAAAACTGTAGGAGCTTAGGAACATCTTTTGTTATAAGTTTTATACGTCAAGCGACATATTACACTATTACAATATACCATGCTAATTCAAACAAAAGTCAGAACTGTAGGACATTATAAACATTTAAAACTAAAGCGACAAATGACAACATTACCTTGTTGATTCAAACTTAAATCAAAACCTGTAGAAGCTAAAGGACATTGGGTATTACCAATAGTATACTGTAATCTACAAGAAGTGTTAATTATGCAATTGCTATATGGCATTGTTTTTGTTTGTTTATAAAGTAAATCTTTATTGCAAAATGTCTAAATATAAAAAAAAATATACTAGAAAAGTACATACCGGCAAAAACTCGCTCACACCTTCGTCAACAACACATAACTTGACAAAAAAAGGTTTTCCAAAATTAATATCAGAAGACCATTTTAGCTGGAAATCTGTACAGCCTATTAAATTTAATGAACTTATGATTTGTATAAAACTCAAGAAATATGAACATGACGGATGCGGGATTATTTTCCGTTTCATAATAAAATGGCTCATACTTGAGTTTATAGGTCTTCCGTACCGGTCAATGCAATTCGGTCGACAAAATGTTGAATATACATGCATATATGATACCTTAGTCATATTGTATGGCTTTGGCCGACACGTTTAGCTACGTTTGGAAACGTGGCTACAACGTCTGGAAAAAATGGTACAACGAGGCACAACGTGGCGACAGCGAGGCTAGAGCGTGGCGGCAGCGAGGCATACTTCAGCTTAAATTTGCAAATCGTGGGGACAGACACGGGGAACAACGGCGCGACCAAAACGTGACACATTGACCGGGGCGTATCATATGAAATGTGTCCGTATTGAGCTATGCAGTATGTAATGAATGGTCGACTATTAATCGCATCTTTAGAAAGGTGATTACTTATTATATTTGATGGAATTAACGTAGAGTCGTATATCATAACTATATGTAGAAATGCACGTCCTTAGAATGCAATTATCACGAGTTAGTTATTGTTAAAAAAAAAAAATTCAGATAAACTGACAATGCCTCAAAACTTTACATACATCATTGAAAGCATTTGTATATAGGATTATTACATATTTTTGATCTAAAATGGATTTATGTAAAAAAAAGATGCAACTTTAATCTAATTTTTAAAAAATGGAAATTATGTATATAGTGAAAAAAACACAAAGAAGCATTTAAATAACAACATCACGATATTAACATTTTTAGTGAAACATATGTTTGTGTTAATTTCACTTACCTTTAGACGTTCTGCAACAGGTAAATCCGCACTTGTAACTGGGCGGGGGAAAATAATGCTGCACACATTTTATACACTGTTTAGACATGCGCAGTGATACGTATTCGATATTTGCAGGTGGTGTACATGGATACATAACAAACTTTTAAATTAAAATATGAGTTTATTTATGGATTTTGCAAGCTGAAAACAGTTTTACGAGTGATTAATTTGTGTGAGAAACAAGCTGTGGTGTGTGTGTGTGTGTGTTGTTACACGATTATAAATAGTGACTTGATGGGATGTAAATTATCCCTTATAGTGCATGTCCTATTTATCAAGATAACATTTATATAAGTTATAATTCAGTCACTCGATGGAAGTAGAAATGTGTGGTTACTGAGAACTATCAACATTATACGTGACGTCGATATGTAGCAGACAGGACACAATAATTGTAGAAAGGACTATATATGACGTCGATATGTAGCAGACACGACAACTAAAGGTAGAAAGGACTATACATGACGTCGATATGTAGCAGACAGGACAAAATTATAGTAGAAAGGACTATACGTGACGTCGATATGTAGCGGACAGGACACAATTATAGTAGAAAGGACTATACGTGACGTCGATATGTAGCAGACAGGACACAATCATAGTAAAAAGGACTATACTTGAAGTCGATATGTAGCAGACAGGACAAAATCATAGTAGAAAGGACTATACGTGACGTCGATAAGTAGCAGACAGGACAAAATCGTAGTAGAAAGGACTATTCATGACGTCGATATGTAGCAGACAGGACAAAATCGTAGTAGAAAGGACTATACATGACGTCGATATGTAGCAGACATGACACAATCATAGTAGAAAGGACTATACGTGATGTCGATAAGTAGCAAACAGAACACAATCATAGTAGAATGGACTATACGTGACGTCGATATGTAGCAGACAGGACAAAATCATAGTAGAATTGACTAAATGTGACGTAGATATGTTGCAGATAGGACAAAATCATAGTAGAAAAGACTATACGATACGTCGATATGTAGCAGACAGGACACAATCATAGTAGAATGGACTATATATGACGTCGATATGTAGCAGACAGGACACAATCATAGTAGAAAGGACTATACATGACGTCGATATGTAGCAGACTGGACAAAATCATAGTAGAAAGGACTATACATGACGTCGATATGTAGCAGACAGGACACAATAATAGTAGAAAGGACTATACGTGACGTCGATATGTAGCAGACAGGACACAATCATAGTATAAAGGACTATACATGACGTCGATATGTAGCAAACAGAACAAAATCATAGTAGAATGGACTATACATGACGTCGATATGTAGCAGACTGGACACAATCATTGTAGAATGGACTTTACGTGACGTCGTTATGTAGCAGACTGGACATAATCATAGTAGAGACGACTATACATGACGTCGATATGTAGCAGAAAAGGACACAATCATATAGAATGGACTATACGTGTCGTCGATATGTAGCAGACAGGACACAATCATAGTATAAAGGACTATACATGACATCGATATATAGCAGACAGGACACAATCATTGTAGAGACGACTATATATGACGTCGATATGTAGCAGACAGGACAAAATCATAGTAGAAAAGACTATACATGAAATCGATATGTAGCAGACAGGACAAAATCATTGTAGAAAGGACTATACATGACATCGATATGTAGCAGAAAAGGACACAATCATATAGAATGGACTATACGTGACGTCGATATGTAGCAGACAGGACACAATCACTGTAGAAAGGACTATACATGACATTGATATGTAGCAGACTGGACACAATCATTGTAGAATGGACTTTACGTGACGTCGTTATGTAGCAGACTGGACACAATCATTGTAGAATTGACTTTACGTGACGTCGATTTGTAGCAGACAGGACAAAATCATAGTAGAATAGACTATACATGACATTGATATGTAGCAGGCAGGACAAAATCATAGTAGAAAGGACTATACATGACATTGATATGTAGCAGACAGAACAAAATCATAGTAGAAAGGACTATACATGACGTCGATATGTAGCAGACAGGACAAAACCATAGTAGAAAGGACTATACATGACGTCGATATGTAGCAGAGAGGACAAAATCATATTAGAAAGGACTACACATGACATCGATATGTAGCAGACAGGACAAAATCATAGAAGAAAGGACTATACGAGACGTCGATATGTAGCAGACAGGACAAAATCATAGTAGAAAGGACTATACATGACGTCGATATGTAGCAGACAGGACACACTCATTGTAGAAAGGACTATACATGACGTCGATATTTAGCAGACAGGACAAAATCATAGTAGAAAGGACTATACGTGACGTCGATATGTAGCAGACAGGACAAAATCATAGTAGAAAGGACTATACATGACATTGATATGTAGCAGACAGAACAAAATCATAGTAGAATGGACTATACATGACGTCGATATGTAGGAGACTGGACACAATCATTGTAGAATGGACTTTACGTGACGTCGTTATGTAGCAGACTGGACACAATCATAGTAGAGACGACTATTCATGACGTCGATATGTAGCAGACAGGACAAAACCATAATAGAAAGGACTATACATGACGTCGATATGTAGCAGAGAGGACAAAATCATATTAGAAAGGACTACACTTGACATCGATATGTAGCAGACAGGACAAAATCATAGAAGAAAGGACTATACGAGACGTCGAAATGTAGCAGACAGGATAAAATCATAGTAGAAAGGACTATACATGACGTCGATATGTAGCAGACAGGACACAATAATTGTAGAAAGGACTATACGTGACGTCGATATGTAGCAGACACGACAACTAAAGGTAGAAAGGACTATACATGACGTCGATGTGTAGCAGACAGGACAAAGTAGTTGTAGAAAGGACTATACATGACGTCGATATGTAGCAGACTGGACACAATCATAGTAGAAAGGACTATACGTGACGTCGATATGTAGCAGACAGGGCAAAATTATAATAGAATGGACTATACGTGACGTCGTTATGTAGCAGACAGAACAAAATCATAGTAGAAAGGACTTTACATGACGTCGATATGTAGCAGACAGGACAAAATCATAGTAAAAAGGACTATACGTGACGTCGATATGTAGCAGACAGGACAAAATCATTGTAGAAAGGACTAAACATGACATTGATATGTAGCAGACTGGACAAAATCATAGTAGAATGGACTAAACATGACGTCGATATGTAGCAGACAGGACAAAATCATAGTAGAATGGACTATACATGACGTCAATATGTAGCAGACAGGACAAAATCATAGTAGAAAGGACTATACGTGACGTCGATATGTAGCAGACAGGACAAAATCATTGTAGAAAGGACTATACGTGACGTCGATATGTAGCAGACAGGACAAAATCATAGTAGAAAGGACTATTCGTGACGTCGATATGTAGCAGACAGGACACAATCAATGTAGAATGGACTATACATGACGTCGATATGTAGCAGACAGGACACAATCATAGTAGAATGGACTATACATGACGTCGATATGTAGCAGACAGGACAAAATCATTATAGAAAGGACTATACATGACATCGATATGTAGCAGACAGGACACAATCATTGTACTGGACGTCGATATCTGTAAGCGCTTTCTTAGAACCAGACCGTTTTTTCCTTGAAAGAGTCCATCAAACATGTCATGTTCATCCTGTTTAGTAAAAATAAACTTTCCCCAATCAGACATGCATAGATGGATCTCAAACGAGTTTCATGAATTCCGTATATAATAGAAACGAGCCTGAGATTCACTTATCATCTTACTCATTATAAGTAAAAACTTTAATAAGATGAACGACATGCATTTCTGTTTTGCATAAATAAGTTTGGTATACATTTATGGCTTTATAAGCAGGGCGATTTGAAGGTTTATTTACTCGAAACGGTAGTTTATCCCGAGGGCAGAGCCCGGGAGATATTAACTGCGCGTGCTCCAGGTTGATAAAACATCGAATTTCACGGCGGCCCGGGCCTCTGGAAGATGCGATGTTTTATCTCACGATCAGGTGTTGGGTTGTAGCTACATAGCGCTACTGTTACATCAATGAGGTATAATAATCATCTTTATTCACGCTGATACTTGAAGTGGTTTTTTGTGTTTTCTAATATTTTAGAGAGAAGTTTATGCATGTTTCTATGATAAAATATTACACTGTTATAATTGTATGTTATATACGTCGTACAAGAAAACAATTTTTATAATCGTGTGATTAATTTGACAAATTTGATTGTAATAACCCACTGTGATTGTTCAAAACGAATAGCACGATCATTTCTCAAAGCACACACAATAAAACACGTTCTTTACAACTAAATTATCATCGTGATCGCAGGTGTCGCCTTAACCAGGAAGTAACGCACACCTGAATCCTGCCTACTCAAACTCATAGTGTGGCAAGTTAAAGTAATAAATAATTAAATTGAAGTTTTCAGTTTAGATAATTATGCGGAAGTTCTCTAGATTGCTCAAATACCCGAGTGATACGCTGTAGTTCAATGCGCATTATGGTAACACTATCCACCGAGCTTCAAGCTACATTTAATTTAATGTTTCCTTGTAACCTGTTGCTGTTGACGTATAACCAAAGATGTGCATGTTAGAACATGCAATGTCTCGTGTTTGACACATAAATATCCAGGTCACAATCCTCGATGTCGGGTTTCAGTATGACTTATATTGTGGGCTACTTTAGTTTGTAATGTTACACATTTACAAACTGTATCATGCCACCTATTAATATAATACCTATCTGAAGAAAGAACCGATACTCTGTTTGAGAGACCCTCGTCCCGCATTCCAGACTAAGTTTCGAATAAACCGTCATAACTGGGGGCTGAAGGAACGTGATATTGATGTTATGACATAGTCGTCAGTAAGAGCATATCCGACCAATTTGTTGTCAGAATTAACCAAATCTTATAATGTTTGAACAGGATTTTTTGGGCAAATTTTGCGACAACAGAAATATTAAAAGACGTAAAAGTCCTCGAACTTAATTTGCTCAAGATTCAGTTAGAGAAATCAAGGATTCTGCGTAGGAGAAAGACTGACTGATTCGATGTCAAGATAGTATTCCCGGGTGATACATGTATCATGTCAGTGTTTCTGCGGCGTGTTATGTCAGTGAGGATCGCCAATAGTAAGCACCACACACGCAGACATTGCTTCGATTTGAACTAGGCATTGATTCGATATGAACTAGGCATTGATTCTATATGAACTAGGCGTTGATTCGATATGAACTAGGCATTGCTTCGATATGAATTATACATTGCTTCGTTATGAACTAGGCATTGATTCGATATGAACTACGCATTGCTTCGATATGAACTAGGCATTGATTCGATATGAACTAGGCGTTCCTTCGATATGAACTAGGCATTGATTCGATATGAACAAGGCATTGCTTCGATATGAACTATACATTGATTCGATATGAACTAGGTATTGCTTCGATATGAACTATAAATTGATTCGAAACAAATTAGGCATTGCTTGGATATGAACTAAATATTGCTTCGTTATGAACTATACATTGCTTCGATATGAACTAGGCATTCCTTCGATATGAATTTAACATTGACTCGATATGAACTAGGAATTGATTCTATATGAACTAGGCATTGATTCGATATGCACTAGGCATTGCTTCGATATGAATTATACATTGCTTCGTTATTAACTAAGCATTGACTCGATGTGAACTAGGCATATATTCGATATGAACTAGGCATAGATTCGATGTGAACTAGGCATTGATTCGATATGAACTAGGCGTTCCTTCGATGTTAACTAGGCATTGCTTCGATATGAACTAGACATTTATTCGATTTGAACTAGGCATTGATTCGATATGAACTAGGCATTGCTTCGATATGAACTAGACATTTATTCGATATGAACTAGGCATTGATTCGATATGAACTAGGCATTGCTTCGATATGAAATAGACATTTATTCGATTTGAACTAGGCATTGGTTCGATATGAACTAGGCATTGCTTCGATATGAACTATACATTGATTCGATATGAACTAGACATTGCTTTGATATGAACTAGGCATTGATTCTATATGAACTAGGCATTGGTTCGATATGAACTAGACATTGCTTTGGAATGAACTTTACATTGAGTTGATATGAACTAGGCATTGATTCGATATGAACTAGACATTGCTTCAAACAAACTTAACATTCAAAAATATCAAACGAACATTATATTTTGCACGTATCATTCAATCATCCATACTTTCTTAATGCTTATTTACATGATTAAAATTAACTTCTGACAAACATAAAACGGCGATAATGTTTTGGAGTTGTAAATGGGATTTAAAGTTCAAATTTATTCATACTATACATACAGATGATTTCACATTCTAAAACAGGATATAAATTGAATTGTACGAGTTAAAACAAGTTGTAGGTTTTTTTTAAGAAACCAATATGTGATAACAAATCGATGTTGATGTTATTTCGACGTGACTCAAGTTAATAAGCTTGTATGTGCACTTATGGACAGAATAATTCATACGACTAAACCATACGTCTCACCATACAACGATAATTTTGTGGAATGGTAAATGCGATTTAATTGTTTTATTTTGTTTTTTTTTCTGTGCTTTGGAATATGTCTAGGTTTTTTCGTATTTACAACTTTAATGTCAAAATTAGTATATTCATACAATACAAAATGATACTCTCAGACTTTCTAAACATGGCACAATAATTAAGGTGAATTTTACGAGTTATAACAAGTTTTAAAATTTCTAAAGAAACCTATATTTGATAACCAAACGACTTTTGATACCAATTTGATAAACAAAAATGTTATTGAAAAAAGTTGTATGCTATTTTCCAGCAAATGTTCTAGTGATGAAAAATTGTCAGATAAACAACCAGCGCAGTGGAGCCTTCACTTCGTGTTCCGGTAGGGGGGGGGGGGGGGGGGTTCCAATCCGAGAGCGTCAAACCTAAAACGTTTAAATTTTGTAATCGTTTAGCTACCTGCTAAGCGCTCAACATGTATGGGTAGGATAAGGACTGGTCGGCTCGGTATCAGTATAATGTGACCGAGTAGTGTGTAATGTCAATGTGTCTGCAGCGTGAAATTTCAGTTATACGGCACTATAACGTCCGTTCAGTGTGCACTGTCACAGACATACCCCGTCTCGATATAAGTCAGGCCCGAGTTGAAAGGACGTTACACCCAAATAACGTAAAAAAAACAAACGGTACTTCGTTCCTCGTAACCGTTGTTAGCACCGCGGTAGCTCTATTGTTAGAGTGTTTGCTTCATGTTTGAAATGTTGCGAGTTTGGTCCCTGGCCATGTCACACCTATTATTGTAATGCTTCGTGTATGAAATGTTGCGAGTTTGGTCCCTGGCCGTGTCAAACCTATTATTGTAATGCTTCGTGTATGAAATGTTGCGAGTTTGGTCCCTGGCCGTGTCAAACCTATTATTGTAATGTTTCATGTATGGAATATTGCGAGTTTGGTCCCTGGCCGTGTCAAACCTATTATTTTAATGCTTTATGTATGAAATGTTGCGAGTTTGGTCCCTGGCCGTGTCACACCTATTATTTTAATGCTTCATGTATGGAATGTTGCCAGTTCGGTCCCTGGCCGTGCCACACCTATTATTGTAATGCTTCATGTATGGAATGTTGCGAGTTCGGTCCCTGGCCGTGTCACACCTATTACTGTAATGCTTCATGTATGGAATGTTGCGAGTTCGGTCCCTGGCCGTGTCACACCTAATATTTATTTAAACCAAACTTAAAGCGTTTTGCTACATGTATGTTTTCTCCTTTGCTTTTTCGTCACCATAACAGTGACATATTTTATGGTGACATATGCTTTTTTATACAGTTAAAATGGTTGTCATACACCGGAATGACACGGGTGACACATTTGTAGCAGGAAACGCTTATCATATCGCGAGCACCTGGTTTCGCTTCTAGTTTTTTTAATAGAAGTTCGTGATGCTTCCTTTTCTAGTTAATAAATGTATATTTGTTTTGTTTTTTGTGTTCGTCCAACGTTTTCCTTATGTTTGCCCATGTACATAGCTTTGGAATATCGTCTTGGTTTTTCGAATTTACTACTCAGCCTTCGGAAAGTATATCCCTAGTTTCAAAACCTTTGCAGGGAGACAGTATCACAACTTATGATCTGTAAAATTCTCATCTTTAACTAAGGAATATTGTATGTATACATGAAGTGTATTCATTTAATTTTGAAATGTATGTCTGTACTTAAGACTTCTAGTCTCGTGCGGGAAGTGGGCAGGTTGTGGTATCATCAACCGGTTTAACCACACCGCCTGGCTTCGTGCTAGGTGACCGTCCTAAGTCGGTCCGCATGGATTACTAGTCTTGATGCTTGTTGTTATGTCGATTTAAATAATTACATTCGGGTTCTTAATTGTTTGACGCAGTTTTTGTGTGTTTGTCAATGTCTCTCGTTCTGCTGATTCTATGCATACTGTTTATTAACATAACAGTGTGTTCTATCAATACTAACATATTTCAAAATAAACCCCCGCGGCATTTATACAGTTTATCTATTATCCTTGTACCACATGGTTCGAATTTTCAATAATTCAGGAAATCAAATACCTTTTCATTACTACACAATTACATGCAAACACTATGAGTATATGGCTTTATTACGTAATGACAAGTTTTATTTTTTCTTTAATTTTTATTTAAAACTTCCTTTTTCCTCACAAAATCCTATTTAAAATATTTAAAATCTTGACAGCCTCAACTGCTTTATGGCAGAATATTTCCTTGATCTAAAAGTAACCAAACCACAACATTTGAAAAAATTATATCAATAACATCCTGTTAGTGGTCTATTACAATGATAGATGTATGTGTGAAAGAAAGTCAGAATGCTTGTGACTAAAGTGGATCCCTCCCTCCTACACCCTTTTTTCTGGCAGTTTAATTCGACGTTACTCTGCGAGCACACTGATTGTTCATCAATGTCATTTATCATATACTTAACTTTTTGTGGAATCTATGAATCGACCAAGTATTAGCCACTGTTTTCAGCTTTATGCTTCTAGGTTATGTCCAATTTTCATATCTCCAATTGCCTTTCGTAAATATGTTTAAACGATTTACTCGTTTAGATTTTTATTGACATTTGATGTTGGCGGTTAGTTGTTGAGATGATTTACAGCGCCATGAAGTGTATTCATTAAATTTTTAAATGTATGTTTGTACTTAGGACTTGCGTGATGTTGGACGGTTGAGACCTCATTAATCGGTTTAACCACACCGCCTGGTTTTGTTCTGGTTGACCGTCCTAAGTCGGTCCGCATGGATTACTAGTCTTGATGATTGGTGTGATGTCAATTTGAATAATTACATTCCGGTGCTTCATTGTTTGACGCAGTAATTGTGTGTTTGTCAATGTCTCTCGTTCTGTTGATTCTATTCATACTGTTTCCTACAAAGCTTGGTTGAATTGGGTCCAGTGGTTTAAGAGAAGTCAAAAACATGGAATGTTAATAACGACGGACGGGATGTGTTTGAGAAAAGTTTAACTTGTACTTTGATCAAAATGGACTGAAATGATAATCGCACCTCGATCGCCTAAACGATCGATGACAAAATCTCTTCTTTTTTATATAGTAATGAGCTCTGACTTTCTCCCGCACATTATTGTTTGACACATATTTGAAACGAGATCATGCAAGAAACATACATGTTTGCTGTTTTGTAATAATAAGACCCACAGATTCTTACATGTATTCGAAAAATGTTTCGACCAAGCAGAAGCAATGCTAGCCATATATGATGGAAAAAAAACAACATCCTACTCCAATGTGAATAGGAAAGTAAGTAAATCGAAAAACCAAGACGATATTCTAGGCCGTTAGTCAATGGACATTGGCAAACAATAAGAAAACGTTGGACGCACACAGAAAAATGAACCAAATATACATGTATAAACTAAAAATAGAAACATCACGAACTTCTATTAAAAGAGACTAGAAGCGAAAACAGGTGCTTGCGACATGGTAAGCGTTTCCTGCTACACATGTGCCATCCGCCGCGATGCCTCTGTGTCATTAGAACTGATGCATCTAATGACTAAAATCGTGATCACAGTGACTGTGTAAAACTGATTCATCTAATGACTTCATGTTTCTATACTGGAAAGAACGCTATACCGTCAAAATAAAAGTGTTTGACTGCAGCACTGCTTCAACTTTTTTCTTGATTCAAAGCGTTTATATGTGTCCGTATTCAAGTTCTCCGGATCTTGGTTTAGATTATTAGTCACGACTGCACCAACGCTGATGAAAATTCAGCAGAAGTTTCATTGTTCACATGTGTAAGTATTATCTATAAGCTGTAAACATTGATTCTATGTTGTGCAGTTCTCATTCGTCTTCACTGATTTCATTACAACTCAAAGATTAAACAGTTTTTGTGTGCATATTCGGAGACACTAAAATTCTACTTTCGCTTTGCATACACATAATAACAGATCTTTAAGTATTTATCTCTGTGATATATAATACGAAAATCGGCGAGTTCATAAATACGCTCTTTTCGTGATCAAGTTAAATCTGAATTATGTTACAGTATATTATTGTTTTGATAATACTTATTGTATTGCAATGATATTGTAGTGCAAGATTCGTGTCTTCTTGAAGTGACAATACAAAGCGAAACAAAATTATATACACAAAGAGCGATAACTCTTACAGCATTGAAACGTTAATATTGCTACAATGTACATATAAAAAAACAAGAAGAAATAGGATCAACAGAACAAACGCTATCGACAAACAAACAATAGCTTCATCAAAAAGTC
>JAUMGZ010192475.1:0-13128 GCA_032359645.1 Pododesmus macrochisma | reverse complement strand
AACAAACCCCCCCCCCCCCCCCCCCCCCCCAGAAACACTTTTATTTCACAGGGGTCACAGTGCTTCTTCTGTACCACTTTGTTTATTACTAGACGATTGCACTGGTTTTGTATTAGTTTCTGAATCACTGATAACATCTGTCAATGACATCACAACATTTGTACCAGACACTGTAGAAACAGCATTAACTGTTGGATCTTCTTGAACAATTGGATTATCTGCAGACTGTATTGGGGTGGCGTTTAACATGGGACGAGTAAATCCAGGAACAGCACTTGGAGGTGTTGTAAAAGTCTGAGGTGCCGGTGATCGATTTTGTATAGGTGAAGTGCCTGGTGACAGCCCTGGTCGAACTCCAGCACTAGGTGATGTTCCTTGTGGTCTAGTACGACCTGTGGGAGTACGGGGTGATCTACCAAAGGCCATACGACGAGCTTCCTTGTCTGCAGCACTTTGCTTACGTTGAGTCATAATATCTGCCAGCACTTTGTCCATTGTAGCTACCTTCTTCTGCGTTTTAGGTGTCTTTGATCCTGAAAAAACATAATTAATCAAGATTAACTAGATGATTTGTTTGTTTTAGGGTTGTCCCTTCAACTCATGTATAGGTCATATTAAACTTGATGAGTAATGTTAATTAAATTTACAGTGAACCCTAACCACTAGCTAGGCCACCACGCTGGTTGCCTCATATTGAAGGACAATAACAATGAGGAACAAAATCTCCCTGCTTAAAGACAAACTTTTTAAAATCATCACTTTTTATGAAGTTTTTTACCACTGTAACTTTGACCTTTGGTCCTGTGACCTGAAAAGAACTCTGAGTGGGGTCTTCAAACACAAAATGCTTGTGCACAGTTGGACTTCAAGAAAAAGAGTTATTGCATTGAAACTGAAATGATATGACCAGCAGCTACATTTGTATGTCATCTTGAACCTAAACACCTGTGACTCCAAAAGCAATCCCCAGCAATTTCTTAACACAAGTATAACCTGTATACAGTTTGACCAAATCAGCCTCCAGCAACATGAATTATTGCTCATAAAATGAAATTGTATGAACAACCACTGTGATCTTCACTTTTGGTGCCAAAAGCAATCCATTTACCAGAATTACTAATGGTTCGAATTCATACAACCTAAATATTAGATATAGAACAATTGAAAGTAAAATGTAGTTTCGTCACATTAGCATAAAATAATTTCAGGGTTTGAAAAATCCACTAGTCTGCTCACATTGGCAAATAAAAAGTCTGTTTGGGCGAGTAAATTTTCTATATTACTGGCCCTATTGACTAGTGGATGATAATGCAGGTGAAACAAAAATCTGGATACCCAACAAGCTCTTAGACTCAACTTGATAAAGTCATGTGACAGTTACTAGCAAAAGCCAAGCCAAGATGGCATCTTGCAACATGCTTACAATTTTGTTGTAAAACATAGCACTACATACGAATGAACATAGCTCAAAGAAATATGTACAATAAACGAAACAGAAAAGTTAATCCAAAATTGCTAGAGTTTGTATAGTTATAAATAGGTATAACATTGTCCTATGGGGCAGGAATTAATATGACAATATGCATGTATAATACAGCACAAGACAACAATTGATATAAAAATCAAAATATTCTTTCAAATATATCAATATGCAATTCCTGAGAATAAACATCTGTATTATGCAGTAAAGTAATAATCATTTTTGCCAAAAATAACAAGCTTTTAATTCAATTAGGCTATTAGATATTTGCTTCAGACGAGTAGATTCCTATCGAAAGCATAAAGGGTAAGTGCCCATTATAAAACATTTGAACCCTGAATTTTCTTTTCAAATATGTTTCAACAAATAAGATAAATGTCTTGTTCTTTATTCACATACCTGGAGTTCTTCTAGGTGTGACTGTAGTTGTGGTGGGTCCTTCATCATCATCAAAGTCAAACTCTGTTGGTTGTTGAGGTCTGTGAAGAAATGATTAGAAATAAAGTTGGCAAATGCAATAAACTATCAAGTACAGTATTATGGAAATATAAAACAATAACATTGTCTGTATTAGTGCTGTATCAGTGTTAATTCTGGTGATGATACAATACAATGATACAGGTTTGTTACAGCAGTTTATTATGACATGAAAACTCAGTTCTATTTTTGAAATAAAAATACAGTTTTATATGATAGTGAGACCATAATCAACCCACATGGGATACATAGGGAAAAGTGGGAACATAATACACTTATTATACAAACTTGTCTTACTTTTCCTCCTCCTCTACATCCGCTTGGGGTACCCCAGTGTTAGGATCTTGTGTACCCTCTTCATCTTCTTCCCCCTCTTTCTTTGGGGGTCTCCTTCCTGGACACTGCCAGTTTAAGGTGAGAACTTTTTCTTTTTCAAGTTTCTCAAACATCTGTAGAATATCTTCCATTTTTGGTTCCCACAAACCTTTGTCTGATTTGGATGGGTCATACTTTTCGTCGTCGCTGCCATCCACATACCAGTCGTCACTATCTACATTCTTAATACCATCAGGAAGCCCCATCGTTTGATATTGTCAATATCTGTACATTATACAAAATGAAAATATTACAAGCAAATGTTATGGTTTATTCCTTCAAACTGAAGCTTTAATTCTAATGTGCAATAGTTTTTTTTTAAAGTATGTACAGTTGCAATTGTTTTCCTAGTTCCGTCATTTTTCCAGTTCCGATAACACATAAATGCATGTCTTCATTTCTTTGAGTGCCTGACTAATACCGGTATTCTACTTTTGATTTATGATTAAATTTAGACATATTTAGGAATACAAAAAAAAATCAAAAATACTCGATTTAACTTATTCTGGTCAGGATATATTGCAGTTTATTTATACCCACCTATATATTGAATGCAATTGTTTAACAGTGACTATAACACGTTTCAACTTTATTTGTCTCTCTATCGTCACATAGTACTATTTAACCAAACTTTTATGACTAATAGTCGAGTAAATTCACAAGGCAGTATGCATCCAAGAAAAATTCTTCTCCTATGGCAGTAACACGTACATCCGCTGCCATTTACCTTGTTTAAAAATCGGTGATTTTGCATGTTTTTCATATACAATATAACATTGGTAAGGGCAGTAGCTATTTCATTTAGGAGTTTTATGATACGTATATATACTTTGAACATATTTTTCTGAGTACCAACATACATATTCTAAAACTTCAATGCTCAAAATCCTTGGAATAGTTTTTGTGATTTCAACTTCAAAGTGTGAAAAGCACTAGTACTGGAACTGTCTTAATGTTTGTAATTTCACATCCAAAATATGTACGCAAAACATCTCTTAGTGTACTTAGAAAATGTATACAAATAAAAAACAGTTCCCATAAATGCACTTTACATTGTACACAATTACTGTTTCTGGAACCATAGAGTCTTAATCTATACTAGGAAAAAGGGGTTTACCTATTCTTCTGATAATTTGAGGTGTTTATATATTCCCAAATGATAAAATTCAAAGAAGAGATATTTTTCTTCAAAATATCATCCACCAATGCATGTTTAGACAATGCTGATCACCAGCAGCAAGGCAAGACTTGAAGTAGTGCCGGAACTAGGAAAACAACTGTATAGCCACAGGCACTTGTTTTTATCAATAACCCCTCCCCGACATTGCCCAGGGTCGACAACGTATCCTATACAGAAAGGTGCTTAACTCAATTTTTGTACGCCAACCCAATTTCTTGTCAGATATCAATCTCACTTAGCCAAACCAACAGAGAACTATATAGCATTCGATACTGGAATACCTATGCTTCACAATCATGTATACCATTCCTACCAAAGTCATCAATTAACAGCGTAACAGCTCTTCAAAATGTACAGATTTCAATTACAGATCCAATCCGACCCTTGAATTGAAATCTGTACATTTATATGTGTGTATAGCATAAATTCAAGAGCTTGCATATATAGAGCTTCTTTAGGAAATGCTATAATTTGAAATCTAAAAGGCTGACCTTTAGAGCCAGAAGTTGTCCTTCAAATATGTCCTGAAAATGGGAACTTTCTAATTCATAGTAATACGGAACTTCGCAAGACACTAAAGATAAGTCTGATTGGTGATGGGGGGAAAAATGTATCGTCCCGACATACGTTTTCGATCGTCATGTGAAGTTGATCTACTTTTTTTTTGCTATAGCGCGCGCATGCGTGACCCTGTGATGTCATAGGCAGCGTATATTTCTGGTTTTTTGACAGCCCCAAACCGGGATATTGCAACAATGCTGAGAAATCAGTTGTTGGACATAAATAATGTGTTTATTACAATTTATGCATTTTTATGTCTTTATTCTTAAGTAGTTTTCCCCTTTTTATGAAAACGGTATTACGATTAAAAACATGAATATTTTTTTAGTGCCAAAACTTCTCTGGAATCTCTGGTCACGTCTGCGTAGTTTTATATATCTTTCATCGCCATTTTGATGACGGAATATTTTTATGCTTCCTGTAAAAATGTCACATGTCTTATATATATTTAGTCCATCTGGACCGAAGGTCCAAGGTGGAATTTTCTCATACAAATCCCGTCCGTTATCTGTCGTCCACCGTCAACTTTTCATATTTTCAACTTCTTCTTCTGAACCACTGGACCAATTTTATCCAAACTTGGTAGGGAGTATCCTTAGGGGAAGGGGATTCAGATTTGTTCAAATGAAGGGGCTGGGCCCCAAAGGGGGCGCCACTAGGGGGAAAAAATTGACAAAACTTCAAAAATCTTCTTCTTATAAACTAGAAGGCCTAGAGCTTAATGTTTTGGTATGAAGTAACTTTAGGGCATGGAGAACCAAATTGGTTCAAGGCCTGACTCTGGGGTCAATAATAGGTTACACGTTTTGGGGTCAAAGTGCAACACTATATATATATAGCAAACATGTTAAATTTTTCGCATTTTCGACTTCTTGTCCAAAATAACTGGACTAATTTTATCCAATCTTGGTAGGAAGTATCCCTATGGAAAGGGGATTCTGTTTTTGTTAAAATGAAGGGGCTGGGCCCCCAAAGGGCGCCACTTTGGGGTTCAAAAGGGGGAAATTTGACAAAATATAAAAAAAAAGATTCTAATTAACTAGAAGGCCTAGAGCTTAATGTTTTGGTATGTAGTAACTTGTGGGCATGGAAAACCAAGTTTGTTCAAGGCGTGAACCTTGGGTCAAAAATAGGTTTAGACGTTTTGGGGTCAAAGTTCAACACTATATGGCAAATATGTTAACTTTTCATATTTTCGACTTCTTGTCCAAAATTACTAGACCTATTTCATCCAAACTTGGAATAAGTCATCCCTAGGGTAAGGTGGTTCAGATTTGTTCAAATAAAGGGGCTCAACCCTCAAAGGGGTGCCACTATAGGTAAAATTTTACAAAATATCAAAAATCTTCTAATATACTGGATGGCCTATAGCCTAATGCTTTGGTTTGTAGTTACGTTAGGGAATGGAGAATCGAGTTTCTTCAAGGCGTGACCCTGGGTTAAAAAAAGTTGCACATTTTGAGGTCAACGTTCAACACTATATATTATATGGTATAGCAAATATGATACTTTTTCACATTTGCGACTTGTCCAACACTACTTGACCAATTTCATCGAAACTTGTTAGATGTCATCCTTATGGGAAGGGGATTCAGATTTGTTTAAAGGACAGGGCTAGGTACTCAGGGAGGGTCACTGGGGGCCCAAATGATAAAATTTTAAAAGCTTTGGTTTGTAGTAACTTTAGGGCATGAAGAACAAGGAGCGACCCTGGGATCAAAATTATTCAAATGCCAATCCAGATGGACGTCAAGGCCCCATGCGCCTCTTGTTCCATTTTGCCCCCTATAAAAAAGGGATACCTCTTTTTGTTCGGATGCTCCACAAGGGGTATTCTGTTTTTAGTCCAAAAAAAACTTTTCCATACATATGTTGTCCAAACTTTTTACATTTTGGGTTCCAATTTATTCAAATAATGGCGGTTGGTCCACAATTAGAAAATGTGACCAAATTTCAATAACTCTTTTTAAACTAGAAAGCTTATATGTTGTCAAAGTTCAGCATGTCCTGTTTACATTTTCACTCTCATTCAAAATCACCCAAACTTAGTATGAAGCATCTTTGATGGAAGGGGATTCCAATATTCAAATATGGTGGTTCAGCTTCATGGGGAAACAACTGGGTTCTTGTGGTGCCCAACTTGCTAAGCCTCATAGTTGAACTAACCTAAATACGCTTCCCTTGTGATGCTTCCTGTTAAATTTGTTTGAAATTGGACCGCCAAGTTGAAAATGTGAAAAGTTAAGGACAACAGACAACATTTCTATGGGAAAATGCGAGAAGGACTAAAATCGAGCCAATGACTGCAAGTCAAAAATGTCCATCAACAGATAACAACCACAAGTTTTCACTTTAACTGAAAGATAAAAACATTGACAACAATGCGCAAGTGGCATAACCAGTTAGAATACAGACACCTTGTTCACAACATTTATCCATCCAAAAACTTTCCATAATAAAGAAAACAAACAGCAATTATAGGTTTTAGAGTGTCAGATTGCTTGAATCACATACAACTACAACTAGAGCAACATCAAATTCCACAAAAATCTGCATATCCAACATGAACAACCAGAAGGAGGCCATTTTTTTTTTTATCAAAGTGTACACATATGTTGACATTCACTCGATGGCAGTTTCCTAGATTCCTTCTACTTGACTAACCAAAGCGAATATGCTATATCTTATATAGAACAAATACAAGGAAACTGAAACCAAAACCAACTGTTCAAGGCATCCAACAAGGATTTACTTTTACAGGATGTCAATTGTATAACCAGCATTACAGACTTCTGTCAGTACTGTAAAGCTGACTAATCATTGTACAACCTATTTAAGAACAAAACACATTGGAATAAAAACAAACAAATGAATACATTTTACCTGTTTATTAAATTGTCAGCACTCATAATTATAATATTTGGATTTAATATTATTCCAAATGAAATCTTTAATAAAATAATTTAAATTATTGCTCTCGAATATTATCTTAAGTACTTTTCTTTGATCATTTTTTTTGTTTAAATCTTGCAATTTTTTGTTTATTTATAGTTTATATATATATATATATCTATATCTATAGTGCTTAGCATTTTTTTAAATCGTTCGAAGCAATTCTTAAAATCAAAACAAAGTATCATTTATATAAAGCACTTATAGATTAATAATCTCCTCAATTTGAGAATCATTCTTTTAACACTTATGTTTAAATTATCAACAATAACCACATTAAAGACTCCTACTTCAATACTTTAATATTGAACTTTTTAATCAAACAAAGCATCATTCTTTTAATACACTTTTAATAATATTTAAATAATTAACAATTACTTACTCAATTAGAGCATGATTCTTCAATACATTTATATTTAAAAGTTAAGAATTTCTTTCAATAACGTGATTCAATGAATATAAAGCTCTTTTCCTCTTTTATTTTTTATTATCTTTTTGGTGGAATATTATAAAATTTTGATCTAAAAAGTTGGGATTAATGCTGCGAGCTGGCTACCCAACCCTACTCCCTGTGGGAGGGGGAGGTAGGATTTCCCTGGCTCTGACCAGCTGGCAAGTGTTTACTCACTCTCCAACGTGCCAAAATTTCTGCACCCAAAGAAACACATATTTATCTTATTTGCCTTCATATACTGTACTTGGTCCATCCTTGTAGTGTAGAGAATCTGAAATAAAATCTTTTAACCCTCCCCAAAACTCATTCCAAAGAAACTATTAAGCATTCTTTCAAGTTCTTTACAACAGTGAACACTAGCAAATTTTTCTCTCGCTTAAAATGCACTAAATTTCTTCAAATATGAAGCAGTATTGATTATAACAACTTATCTCAAATATGCAAAATTAAAATGTAACAAGCTGCAAGAAATGTTACCAAAAATACAAAACCATTCTGCAAGATGCATAGAGCTGCAACTTTTTTCACAAAAAGTTCATACACATTTCTTGAGGAAAGATTAGTCCTGTGTGTACAAGAAAAGCATGGTATTAAAAAATACCCTCCCATTCCAAAAAATCCCATTGTTTTTGTCTCATAAATATCTCGGTATCCCTCCCATGCGATAAAGAGGATTTCTTAAATATGAAATTTAAAAAATTAAACCCACAAAGTTTTCAACTTTGACTCGTAAAATTAAATTAAATTTTTCTTTTGCAATATATATATATATATTATACCAAAATATGGTAAACAAATTTTCATTTCTATTCAGTATAATCACAACTTCTACCAAATGCAATGTATTCTTTGTACAAAAAGTGTGACTTGTGCTTACTTTTGAATGGAAAAAGGCACTCCAAATTTTTGTATCTTTGGAAACAGGAAGGTTGTGCATTTACAAAAAAATATTCTGTGGGAAGAAAAACAGTATTGAACAATACCCCTCCCCCTTTCAACTGCAAGACTGATATACGTTTCACACTTTATTTAAGAACCTTGTCACAAGCGACAAGTGAATTCATTTCACAATACGTTATAAATAGAAAGATGTACAAAGAAGCTTAAACTCACACACAGCAGATAGAAAATTCAACTTTGTCGTCAAGTTCTGTGGGCATAAGAAAAGCATGTGGTTGTTCCAAGTATATACCCATCCCATATCAAAATCCCTGTCTTAATACTGTATTTCTATACTGTAATAAAATTATTTCAAATATTGTTCTCTTGAATTGCTGTTTAATTCTATAGTCAATCATTGTTTCAAAGAAATTTTCATTTAATCAAGTATAGACAAAGCATGTACTTATTCAGTAGAATTATTTTAAGGTAAGTAAATATGAAACCTCATAAACTGTAGAATTTATTTTAGAATTTTCCTCTTACTAATACAAGCATGGACATCTTGATGTCTTCTCGACAACTTGGAACAAAGGCCATGGTAGCAGAATACCTTAGAGAACCTCACTTGTTTTCTTCACTGAAATAAACTACAAAATGGCAAATCTGCCAAAATTTGCTGCAATAAACTATTATTTGCAAGCAAAGAAGAAGTAATTGAATAGTTTTAAAACAGTACAGAACTAATTACAACTTCTTTTTAGACATCAGGTGGCGACATTTTTAGAGCTTTAGTTTAACAATTTTTTAAAATTTAGCTTACAACTCAAAATGCATGATGGTTTCAAAGATGTAAACAATAAAGAAGCAGCTATTAATTGTAGTGTTTAAAACTCACTGTAAACAGACATGTATGTTAATATTTTCTTCTGATGTTTACAGTTCTGTGGGTTCAAGAAACGCATTTGATTGTTTAAGCATACCCATCCCACATCAATTCTTTTTTCTTACAACAAATAATAACCCCTCCACAAAATAATCTGTACTATTTATTTAATATTAAAATCATTTATATTATGTGACATTAATCGGTCGATCATTATACTATGACACAAAAAAAGTATTGACCAATTTTCTTAACAAAAACTATAAAATCTCTAGAAAATTACTATATTTCTAATGTTTTACAAATATCAGATATAGTAATCAATGATAAGTTTTAAATTTAAATGAACAAAACCTTTGTTTTAAACTGATCACAGTCACATTACAGATAGGAAGTTCTCTATAAGTCAATTAAGGCAAAGTCCTGTGGGTAAAAAAAGCATTTGATTGTTAAGTTAACCCATCCCCCATCAATTCCTTAATACCCTTTGAAACATGTCGGTCGCAACATAAATAACCCTCCCACATCAGTTATTCAATTTACTTCTGAATTCATTCCTTTACTTATACAGTAATGCTTGATAACAAAAATTATATTTCTGAATTCTACAATCAAGTCTTAAAAATCAATCTTTGAATCAAAATCTTATAAATAGCAGATTTATACTAGGGCAAGTCTTAAGTAAATCTGAAACCTCAACTTAATTTCATGAACACTTCTTTCTATGCAGTTACATCTGGAAAACTTGGAATATACCATACCATACCAAGGGGAGCATCGCTCAATTTCTTCACCGATTTACACTCTTCCGACTTGGCATATCTGCCCAATCTTCAACTTTTGGGATTGATAATTTTTCTGCAACAAACTTGTTATTTGCAAGCAAGTCATACAAACTCAACCAAAAGTATAAAATTTCAATATCATCATCAAAATAAATTTGATGGTTTGTTTATTATAAGAAAACTTTTTTCGCTTGTACATGCATTAACTTATTTACAGTAAAAACCATCCTTGGAAAAGTTTGAAATAAATCTGAAACCTCAACTCAATTTCTTGAAGATTTTTTTTCTATGCTTGGACATCCCTAGAACTAGAATATGACTTGGTGGTACAATACCAAAGTAAACCACGCTTAACTTTCTGTGTGGGAATAGACCAATCTGTATTGGCAAATCTGCCCAAGTTCCATCTTGGATTTCGCAATTATTTCTGCAACAAACTTTTATTATTTGCAAACAAGAAATACAAACCAAAAGTGTAAAATCTCTTTAAAATCAATTACAACTACAATATTGGTATTCCATTTACAATAAATAAATTCAAGTGATTTGAGAAAAACAGTCAGAAAGAAAATTTAATGGGATGTAGTTATTTTTAATAACTGAACACTTTAGCGTTGTTTTCAACTCACAGATTAAACTGACAGGAAATTCTATATGTTCGCCAACTAGTGCAAAGATCTGTTGGTATAAGAGAAGCATTTGATAGTTTAAGTACACCCATCCCTCATCAATTCCATACTCTTTACAATGCCATTTACCCTCCCAAACTTTTTCAAAATTTTCCAATTATCTTCATAGTTTATTTCATTCTTTATTGAAATAAGACACAAAATCTCTTTCAATGAGTTCAAAAATTAAGTCTTTGAAAATCAATCATTGCTTTAAAATATAATGTTTACTTTCAGAGAATTTATTTCTTTAAGTACATACAAACTTTTATACAGGAAAATTATACTTGATAAGTTTTAGTAAGTATGAAACCTCAACTCAATTCCTTGAACATTTTCTATACAGGAACACCTCAACAACTTGGAACATGGTGATACCAAAGATAACTTCACTGGTTTTCTTCTTCGGATACATACTCTAGAATTGGCAAATCTACCCAACTTCAACTTTTGGGATTTCACGAACTTTTCTGCAACAAACTTATTATTTGCAAACAAGACATACAAACCAAACCAAAGTATAAAATCTCATTATCAGAAAATAAAACTAATATTGGTTATGAACTTTACAATTTATCATGTTTAAATTGTTTTAAATAAAAAACTCCAAGAAAATTAGAATATACATTTTTATAGTTTATGATGCTCAAACGATCACAACTCACATATGTAACAGACAGGAAATTCTATATGTTCATCAACTAGTGCAAAGTCCTGCAGGTATAAGAAAAGCATTTGATAGTTTAAGTTCACCCATCCCAAATCAATACCATTAACCCTCCCAAACTTTTTCACACCTTACCCATTAACTACTTAATTTATTTCATTCTTTATTTAAATTAGACACTAAATCTATTTCAATGAATTCAAAAATCAAGTCTTTGAAATGAATCGTTGCTTTAAAACATTTTTTTTTTATTTTCAGAGAATTAAATAGTACACACAAACTTATATACAGTAAAATTATTAAAATACTTGGGCAAGTTTAAATAAGTATAAAACCTCAACTCAATTCCTTGAACATTTTCTATGCAGGGACACCTCAACAAACTTGGAGCATGGCGATACCAAAGATAACTTCACTGGTTTTCTTCTTGGGATATATCTATATATAGTAATATACTCCAGAAATGGCATATCTACCCAACTTCAACTTTTGGGATTTCGCGAACTTTTCTGCAACAAACTTATTATTTGCAAGCAAGACATACAAACCAAACCAAAGTATAAAATCTCATTATCAGAAAATAAAACCAATATTTGAAATGAACTTAACAATTTATCAAGTTTAAATTGTTTTAAGTATAAAACTCAAGAATGTACATTTTTATAGTTTATAATGCTCAAACGATCACAACTCACATATGTAACAGACAGGAAATTCTATATGTTCATCAAATAGTGCAAAGATCTGTTGGTATAAGAAAAGCATTTTATAGTTTAAGTATACCATCCCTCATCAATTCCATACTCTTTACAATGCCATTTACCCTCCCAAACTTTTTCACACCTTACCTATCAACTAATTAATTTATTTCATTCTTTATTTAAATTAGACACTAAATCTATTTCAATGAATTCAAAAATCAAATCTTTGAAATCAATCATTGCTTAAAAACATATTTGTTTACTTTCAGAGAATTAAATAGTACACACAAACTTATATACAGTAAAATTATACTTGGGCAAGTTTAAGCAAGTATGAAACCTCAACTCAATTCCTTGAACATTTTCTATGCAGGGACACCTCAACAACTTGAACATGGCGATCCCAAAGATAACTTCACTGGTTTTCTTCTTGGGATATAAACTCCAGAAATGGCAAATCTACCCAACTTCAACTTTTGGGATTTCAAGAACTTTTCTGCAACAAACTTATTATTTGCAAGCAAGACATACAAACAAAACCAAAGTATAAAATCTCATTATCAGAAAATAAAACTAATATTTGAAATGAACTTAACAATTTATCAAGTTTAAATAGTTTTAAGTATAAAACTCAAGAATGTACATTTTTATAGTTAATAATGCTCAAACGATCACAACTCACATATGTAACAGACAGGAAATTCTATATGTTCATCAAATAGTGCAAAGTCCTGTGGGTAAATGAAAAGCATTTGATAGATTAAGTTCACCCATCCCACATCAATTCCATACTCTTAACAACACCATAAACCCTCCCACACGTTTTCAAAATTTTCCAATTATCTTCACTCTTTATTGATCAATTGTTGCTTTAAAAAATATATTTGTTTACTTTCAGAGAATTTAATAGTACACAAAAACTTATATACAGTAAAATTATATTTTGGCAAGTTTAAGTATTAAGTATTAAACCTCAACTCAATTCATTGAACATTTTCTATGCAGGGACACCTCAACAAACTTGGAGCATGGCGATACCAAAGATAACTTCACTGGTTTTCTT
>JAUMGZ010192474.1:0-24096 GCA_032359645.1 Pododesmus macrochisma | reverse complement strand
CTTCTGGTTGTTAGTGGGACTTCGCGTTGTTCTTTATTTCTGAGCTCACACTGCTGTTATAGCAATTACTTGAACCAATTTAGTGGTTTCCCTCTTACACATAATTCGATGAGTTTTGCTCTCCTATGGTCCAAAATCCCTCCCCTTTTTCTGGCAGCTTAAGTTGGCTTAGGTGTTGCTGTTGTAACTCTGCTAGCACACTGATTGTTCATCAATATCATTTTTCATGTAATTACTGTGTAATTATGTGGAATCTATAAATCTACCACGTATAAGCCACTGTTTTCAGCTTTATTCCTTTAGGTTATGTCCAATATTGATGTCTCCAATTGTCTTTTGTAAATATGTATAAACGATTTACTGGTTTAGATTTTTATTGACAATTGATGTGGGCGGTTATTTGTTGAGATGATTTACAGCGCAATGAAGTGTATTTATTAAATCTTAAAATGTATGTCTGTACTTAAGACTTCTAGTCTCATGCGGGAAGGCGGAAGGTTGAGGCCTTATTAACCGGTTTAACCACATCGCCTGGTTTCGTGCTGGGTGACCGTCCTAAGTCGGTCCACATTGATTACAAGTCTTGATGTTCGTTTGTCAATGTCTCTCGTTCTGTTAATTCTGATCATACTGTGTTGTAGTTGATTGGACACGCTTTAATTGAGGTTTTTGTTTTTGTATGAAGTTATATTACTGGCACCGAGAGGACGACTTCAGATCAGCACAAGAGGTTTTGACGGAAAAAGTAACATCGACATTGTTAACTGGAATTGAAAAAGACACTGTTTATTGTCTGAGAATGGCGGGCTACAGTCGTGGAGGTGACGGCAAAAAAAGTCCTACAAAGTATTTTACTTTAGGTAAGACATAAACATTATAGTTAAAATGAGATCATATTTTACAAATTAAACATCATCGCCCGTGAAAAAAGTTGTCACAGAAACGCAATTAGATAGCGCAACGTTTTCAGTGCAAACAATTGAATTGCAAATCACATTAATTTTATCTACCTACAATGTATCATCAAATCTTGTTTATTTCATCTTTTATCAAATCTTATTAGTTCTATCTGTCATTCGTAAAATCTTGTTTATTCTATCTGTATGTTACCAAATTTTATTCGATATATCAGCATTTCATACAATCTAATGTATTAGTGCCCCAATTGGATTTTGATCAATCTTGCCTGGTGTACTACTTTCACAAGTCTCTCGCTTTTGTTCTATGTTCGGCGAATTCCTCTCATATTTCATGAGGCTTCTGAATTCTGATTAGCTGGTTGCTTCCTGTGCGATATGTTATGAGGGAATGATTGTATTTATATCAAACTTGCCTAGTGTTCTACGTACCCATAGCCCTCACTCGGGTTTGGTGTCTGGCAAATTCTGCGCATATTTAATAAGGCTGCTGCGTTATACTGTTGAAGATTTTGGTCAAAGTCCTACAGCTCCAATTTTAAACAAGTTCATATTAAAACTGGTACACATGATCAGTTCCTTGTGTATAGTTGTACCATTGTGATTTACTTTGTATTCGAATCTTATTGATTGAGTTATTCCCCTTTTACCATTTCCATCAATGAATGTTATCCGAAGTGCTGCTGTTTGCATTCCGGACAGATATTTATGAAACTTGGTACACATGATCAGTACCCTGTAAATTGTGCGCTTGCAATTTTTTTTTACCAGTTTCTTGGATTTACACCTCTTATGATTTATGTTTACAAATTATGAATCAGTTGGAGTAATTCCCCTTTCTGATATCTTTTAACTTTTTTTCTCACAAATATGTGACAAATACTCAATCGACGATATACGCACGACGGGCCCTTGCTGACGGGTCAGTTTTCTAGTTTTACCAGTCTTTTATATTGTCTCGTTACTTTGATCTGTTGTCGTTAAAGTAGGTTTCCGCTGATTATAGATTTTCATAAGGGTGCGTCCAAGCTTGAATTACTATTGGTATTTTGTTGAAACTTTGCACCTATGTTACTTGAAACTTACTTCAGTTCAAACTAAAGTAAATACATTTTCTAGACAGCACAGAGTAGAGGAGGTCAAAATAGACCTCCTGATAGAACACCTTGTCCATTAATTGGGAGAACCCTAATATTGTACATCCAACTGAATAACTTGACTCATTTATTTTTTGGAGTATGGTTTTGAACATCAAAACCATCGTGATGTTCCCCCTGTCCCCGTTAGCTCTGTAGCTTTGAGTTACCTAAGTCTTGTCTGTTCTAAATAAATTTTCTCTATAGCATCCATCAATGACGGCTGCTTCGAGCAAGATCTGGGGTTCGGGACGGGAGTATATGATAAAGAGCATAGGCTCTTTCCTCTTACATATGTATCAATATCATATTTATCGTAGGCATGTTTCAGATTGCATTTTTGTATTCTTTTCATAACCCATTAGCATTTGCTTCCGAACACTTGTTATACTGAACCTTTTCCTAGGAGCCATTGCTGTGTGTAAGGCACGTCGTCTTTTTTCCCGATTAATAACGTTCTGCTCGGTTTTTTTTTTGAGTTTCGGACCTAAGAAGATACAGTTTCATACTTACAATGTAACTGTATTCTAAATTGCTGTGTTTGATGCATATTTTGGCTCTTTCTTTATTGTTAGCTCGTCAGTCAATCAGTCTGTCTGTCTTTTGATAATATTTAATTCTATATGAATTATAATGTCACCTTTGCTAATAAGAACTTGGTTGTACGAAACAAGTGTCCAGAAGAATACGCACTTTTAAAATATTTGCACGACCATTTTGTATTTTTCCTGGGTTATTGTAATTGTAAATCATAAACATCGTGATGTTCCCCCCTTTCCCCGTTGCCCTGTACTTTGATTTACAGAAGTCATGTCTATTCTCAATTAATTTTCTTTATATCATCCATTAATGACAGCTGCTTCATAGCAAGAATTGGGGTTTGGGACGAGGGTATCCCATACAGAGTATTGGCTCTTTCCTCTAATGCATATCATATTTTGTATTGCTTTAAATTACATCTTAAATCGTTGTCAAAAAGGACGGATTATTCTCAAACAAAATATAATTTCTTTTTAAATGTGAATTGTCAGTGTTTACATCATTTCCGCTTATACAAGTTTTTAAAAGGCATGCCATGCAATGTAATTTGCAAATTAATTTTTTTTTAAAAGGATATGGCACCTCTTAACGTTGTAAGAACATACGTGTGTGTTTGGTAGGGTGTGTGTTTGTGGTTTGAGGAATCAATGACAATTTAGGAAGAAGACGAAAAGCAGCAATCTATTTTGCTACATTTAACCAAAATTTACGTAGGCGAAATAATTTTCTCAATGTGTTCTTATCCGTTTCTACACTACTCAATATATTATTTCTAAAAAGCAACACCGGTATTAACTAATTTCATTTATCAAATTAAAGGAAAAAATATTTTATCACAACAGTCAAACAATTTCTTATCACGTTGAAGACAGATTATCAGAAAAAATGATATTTGCGTTTAAATGCATTCATTATTTTATTAAGTACATATTGACCGAAGGTCCAAGGTGGACTTTTCCCATACTAATGCCGTCTGTCGTCCGTCGTAAGCTTTTAATATTTTCGACTTCTTCTCCAAAACTCCTGACCAATTACAAGCAAACTTTGCAGGAAACATCCCTAAGGGAAGGGGATTCAGATGTGTTCAAATAATGGGGCTGGGCCCCCAGGAGCACCACCAGAGGACCAAAAAGGGATAATGTTGACAAAATTTCAAAAATCTTTTTCTAATAATCTAGAAGGCTTAGAGCATACTGATTTGGTATATAGTAACCTTAGTGCATGGTGAACGAAGTTTGTTAAAGGCGTGACCCTGTGGTCAAAGATAGGTTACGCGTTTTGAGTAAAAGTTCAACACCATTGGAAATATTTTAAATTTTAACATTTTTTGACCCATTCTTGAAAACAATTTGACCAATTACATCCATACTTGGCAGAAAATACCCTTATGTTAAGATGGTTCAGATGTATTCAAAATGTGGGGCTCTGTCTCCATGGGGTGCCAAAAGGGGGCTAAAAACAGGGAGCATTTGACAAAATTTCAAAACAATTCTCCTATGAATTTAAATAATCTAGAGAAAAATGTTTAATTACGTAGTAACCTAGGGTCATGAACTTAATATATTCAAGGCATGACCCTGGGAAAAACAATAAATTACGCATTTTGGGTCAAAGTTGAACACTATATATACATAGCAACTATGTTAAGATTTATTTCAATTTTAACTTCTTTAATACTGTTAGGTTATTTCTGCCAAACTTGACAGGAAATGTCCTCATGGTTAGATGATTCAGATGTGTTTAAAGAATATGGCTCTACCACCAGGGGGCACAATTGTGGGGCAAAAATAGAGGACATTTGACAAATTTCAAAACTTCCAATAAACTACAGCCTATAGATTGCATGTCTCTCGTTCTGTTGATCCTATTCATACTGTTTTGTATAGTAGTCTTGTATTTCATATGTAGCTTTATAAGGATAATAGGATTCAAATGTATGTGAATTGTGTCCAGAGTTGATAAAATAGGACCACAGCTTTCGAAAAAGGGGAGTTGTTGTTTTTTTTTTTAAATTTATAAAATACTGGTAAGGGATATTTGTGAGTTGTACTAAAACTAAATTTAGTATTATTTTAACTATTCTTAGGAACAATATTATTTGCATATTTTAAAGCTAATTTCATGAGTTTTCAGTGTGTCATATAGTATTTGTATATTTTTTCTTATTACTTCATTTGTATATTTCCGAACAAAGATAACTCATAGGTGTTATAAATGTCCTTGCAAGGGATATTTACGAATTGTAATACATTAAATTTAATGTTATTTTTACCATTTACTATCTATTCTCCTTTCTTGTCATATTATCTTAACAAATATATTATTTGCCTATTGTAAACGTTATTCAGGGTGTTTAATAGTATTTGTACTTTCTGTGTTCATTACTTCATTTGTATTTGTCCCAAGGGAGGTAACTCATTTGACTTAATCATGTAAGAATGATCAAAAACGAGGTAACTCTTTACAGTTCTTCAAAGAAGTTTGTTTGTTTCATTGGGGTTTAACCACCCTTTTACTCATGTTTAGTTCATATCATATCAAAAAAGTTAATAATATAATGAGGTAATTCCAATAAGATGTGGGTAACCCCTGTTTATATCAGCCTTGAAAATAAAGTACCAAACTTTGTTTTCAAGTTCTAAGGTAAAGGTGCACTATTATATTATTAATCTTTTCTGGTTAAAGCTGAAATGTAATAGCAATACACATACATGTGTGTGTGTTTCAGCCATTGGCTTCTAGATGGCTATAAAACAAAGATGTATACACATAACATGTGGAGAGTGTTAGATGCATTGTGCATATGTGGCAATACAATGGAATGCAATCAAGGCATTTCTGTTAATTCTAGGACAGTGCAGTGAACACTCTTTGATATGCTGTTATTATCATTGTTTGCACTATTAGCTAAAATGAAAGTAATGTTACATCGTCACGATTCATGCAAGTCTAGATGATTGGCCAATTTAATCAAATTATGTCTGTTCATCAGCCACTGAGATGCAATGATGAGCAGTATATATATGTGTGTAACAAAGATGTTACTTGTAAATTGAACATTTGCTTGACCTTTCACTTGCACAGTGCTATTTTAAACCCTAAATTTCTGAACTTAAACCACATGAACATCGATTGTCAGGGTGCACATGGTGGCTCTTTCCTCTTATAAATATAATATTTATCGGAGGCATGTTTCAGATTGCATTTTTGTATTTGTGTAAGGGAATCTTGCACTTATTGTCTTGTGTTGAAATAAATATGTAAACTATTTAACTTGTGTCACTATAACATATATATACGGCACAATAATAACTTTTTCTCGTTTTGACCTCTCAAAAATACTTTTTTTTACAGTTTTAACAAACAAAGAATGTATACATACTCAGGTGAAAAGGATTCAGAATTGTTTAAATAATCGGAAAACGCCACTGGGTCAATAAGTGGGAACCATTTTACATATGTCATAGGCCAGTTTCAACCAGATGGACGTTAAGGCTAATGGACCTTTTGTTTAATAAGTTGGTTCATAGATTTTTAAACAACTACATCCATTGGTTGGTCGAAAAATAAAAAAATAATTTGTATTTCGCAAATTTGAGATTTCAAAAATGTGCAGCAAACATGATTAGGCGAAAGAACAGACAATAAGAGGCCCATTGGGTCTTAATGTCCATCTGGTTGAAATAGACAAAAAACTAAATACTTGCATTTGAATACTTGTGAACCCAGGGTCATGCCTTAAACAAACTTGGTTCTCCATGCCCTTAAGTCATTACATAACAAAGCATAAGCACTAGGCCTTCAAGTTTACAAGAAGACTTTTGAAATTTTGTCAAATTTTCCAAAAGTGTGGCCCCGAAAAAAGCACCCCTTGGAGCCTTTACCCTTCATTTGAACAAATCTGAACCCCCTTCTTAAGGGATCCCTTCAACCAAGTATGGGTGAAATTGGTTCAATAGTTTTGGACAAGAAGTCAAAATTGAGAAAAGTTCACATATTTGCCATAGTGTTGAACTTAAACCCAAAGCGCGTAACCCATTTTTGACCCCAGAGTCACGCCTTGAGCAGACTTGGTTCTCCATGCCTTAAAGTAACAACAAGCCAACTTATTAAGCTCTAGGCCTTTTAGTTACTTAGAAGAAGATTTTTGAAGTTTTGTGTTAAATGTTCCCCCTTTTGACCCCCTTGTGGTGCCCCCTGAGGCCCAGCCATTTCACTCGAACAAATCTGCATCCCCTTTTCCTAGGGATACTTCCTACAAAGTTTGGATACATTTGGTCCAGTGGTTTAGGGAAATAAGTCGAAAATTGAAAAGTTAACGACGACGACGACGACGACGACAACGGACGACGACGGACAACGGTCGACGGACGACGGACGGGATTTGTATGGAAAAAGTCCACCTTGGACCTTTGGTCCAGATGGACTAAAAATCAGAGTGGAATAAATATATTTAGACTATATTCACATATCTAGCCTATTTATTCAGCAAAATAATGCTAATACTAATCCGTCTGTCGTCGTCCGTCCGTCGTCGTTGTCTGTCGATGCCTGTCGTTAACTTTCACATTTTAAACTTCTTCTAAAAACTACTGAAGTAATTGTGTCTAAACTTTCTGTACATGTTTCTTGCCTGGTCTCCTTTCAGAAATGTGTTAAATGGTGCAAAATTCCATTCAATATGGCCACCGTGGCTTCTGATTGGCTGAGAAATGTTCGACTTCTTGTCCATAACTGTTGGTAAAATTTTCATAAAACTTGATGTACATGTTTCTTGCATTGTCCCCTTTCAAAAATGTTCTTGATGTTGCCGAATTTCATCCGAAATGTCTTCCTTGGCTTCTGATTGGCTGATTCATTTTCGACTTCTTGTCACGGACAGTTGGTAAGATTTTCACGAAACTTGATATGCATGTTCCTTGCTTGGTCCTTTTTCAGAATTGTGTTCGCTGTTGCCGAATATGGCCACCCTGGCTTCTGATTGGCTGAGACATTTTCGACTCCTTGTTTCAATTTCTACTCATGAGTGGCTGAACTGTTTTAAAAAACTCTTGACAGATGTTCATTGCATATAACAAAGCATATCGAGTTAAAAAATTCACTCTTGGGTTTTAAGCTAGTATATACAATGTACTTACCTGGTTGGTTTTGTAAATAAAAGTTCTTAAATCTTAAAGTTAATGTATCCAGGTGGACGTTGAGGCCCAATAGGCCTCTTGTTAACATATTCCGCTAGACACGTGTTTCGGACAACCCGGTCCTCGTCAGCAAAGGTGACGTTATAATTCATCAAGAATTAAATATTATGAAATGACAGACGAACTGACTGAATTCAAATTATTTTTAAACTCCTTGTTGTAAGACATAACTTCGGATGTTTCTGTAGTAATCAAAGTTGTAGCGCGTTACCCTTGATTTCTTTCTTTCTTAAGAGGGAAATTCATGTTGCATCGGGGAAGGTACAATCTCTCTCTGATCTAAGGTGTATTGTGATGATGACCTTAATGTGTGAAGCACCGACACTGGAGTGTTGACCCGATGCATAACAGGTCACATACACACAAATTAATAGCCGCAAGCGTCAAAGTTTTAGGCCGCAAAACATGGTACCGCAGAAACCAATGTACAAAGTCTTGAACCGTTTCAGAGAACGTGCCGCTTCCGCGGTCCATAGTTAACTTATGTACCACTCAAGACAAAATTTGTCGCAGGTTCTTTCGCAGATGAAGAGAAAATACGATGCTAAATTGTGTCTCTCAACATCATGACACGTGTTTGTATTGTGAGCCAGGGAGCGGTCATGTTGTTTGTTTACACTAGACGAGACTTAGCTGTCCTGTACACAACAGAAATGTTTCAATCGACTTATATTCCTCCGCCACTAATTGATCCGATATAATATGTACAGAGTCTTGCACGTCTTATAAATCCGACAACTTGTTGAATATTGATGAGTATAAAATTGCATTTTTGAGGTTGCTGACATAGCAATGTGCAATATGTATTTCAAATAAAGCTGCATGGTTTCAACTATTTACATATTTCTCAGTACTTGAAAATACGTGTTGACATTTTTAACAGAAAATGCGACAGCAATTAAATTTATTGTCAGAAAACGCGACAAATTAAGCATTTGCTAGACCTTCTTGCAAAACGAACACTTCTTATGGGGTTTAATAATTGTGACATACGCACTTTATTTTGAACGGTTAACATATTTTGGCTATCGGGAACAACATATTATGCTAACAATGACAACAGATGTTGTCAATCGGGAACACATTACATTTTGAAAAGATGAAAAGACCAGATTGCCGATAATAGGGTGTGATATAGAAGCCGCCAATACATCAGAATTTTCCATTTATGTGCGAAGGTTCTGTGGTTTTACTTCAATCTTCGTTTATGGAAAACAACAAGATTTCTAACCAATATCAAACACATTTTATTCCGCAAATGGCGAAAGTATATAAATAAATACAAATTGTAGATGTTGGAGATGAAAAAAGATTAAGAATGTTAAGAATTAGCCAACAGTGATAACTGACTCCATTACGAAAATCTAAAACTATGAACAATGCCGAAGGGATCGTGTAACTGGTACATCGCGGGCATGTGAATAGTTTATCTTTGTCATGTGACGGACTTATTTCCTCTTTAATATCTAGGTTAAGGATGTATAAGTTTAGGGTTTGACAGGAAATAGGGGTATGATCTCCTTTAAAACACATTATGTAATACTTAGACAAGGAAACTGTGTTGATTTACTAATATTTTCATAAGAAGAATCTATTGCAACTATAACAAAAGAACATAGGCCACATCAAAATTATGTGAGGGACTACATTTTGTTGCGGCGAACATTGACATTAATAAAATGAGACGTTTTGCGTTGCTAGGGTAATTCAAAGTTAAATAACTTTAAAAAGAATGGTTTGATCTTAATTAAATTTTGTAAGAAAAATCCTCAAATTACATAGATTTTAATTTCCTGTGTATTGTATTCGTTTGATGTTTTAAGGTTGTAGGGTGCATAAAGGAGAAATATGCCTAACGTGAATCTTTGTTAAAAAATTGTGAAAAAAGTATTTCGGCAACCCATCATTTTTATTTGTTAATTCTATTAGTTTTTAAAGTCTCTGTTTTGGTGACAAATTTGGAAAAAAGTTGAATTTTAAAACAAATTTTACAAGTCGATATATAAGAAGATCATAAATATAAATAGCACACTCTTTTGGTATCTAAGGAATTCTATCGCATTAATAGTCTACAAAAAGAGAAAAAAAATTAAAAATGTCTAACTTGAACTGAAATTTATATTTTATTAATATTGGTTTTAAATAAAAACTTCCTTACTGGTATGCACAATAAGAGATGTGAACACATAATTGGTTCTTTGTAAAGAAATTCGGGAACATTCAAATTTCAGCTATTTTAAAACGCAATTTTTTTGAGTGGCCCTAGACGAAAAAGAAGAACGGCAACATATAATTTTGTTTGACGTAAATTTCTTCCCGGGACATCGTCTTTCCAAAAATCAACACTAAAAATAGGTTGATTTTAAAACATCTTCGGTTCTCACACTTATACATTCTAAATATGTCTGTCTACTAATAATAGTAGATTAAAATATTGTTTTGATATAAACTACAATATTATCATAAATTACATTATTGAATTTAGTATGTGACCTTTATCTGTAAACTTTCCATTGACTTGAAAGATCCTGTTTTTAATTGACATATGAATGTGTCTCTTTCAAGTCCCTCAAACAACGCCAAGGAAGCAACATACTGTGATATTTTTTATTCGATATGCAATCATATGATTCACCTAGAAGTATAGCTCATTTTAGTTAGTAATAATAATGTAAAAATCTATTCAAAGTTGTTACTTTTGCAAAAAGCGTTTTCAAAGTTCGGCTGCAGGATCACCGGCTTGGCTGCAGAATCTGTTACATTCAAACATTAAATTTTGTTTTTGATATGCGCCTAGTTCAAAGTTCCTACCTCCATATTTAAGATTATCTAAGTGTTGGTGCACCCATACCTCATGTAATCATTATCAGATATCGTGTATACTGCAGTAAATACAAGTTGTGTAATGTCAGCAATTATTTTTAATTTACTAATATTACATTGTACTACAAACGATTTGCATTTCATTATAGGCAGCACAAGTGCTCTACAAGAAGATTTATTTTGACCTAATCTGCCTTGTGCGCTTTCAGAAATCAAATTTCTGTATATCTAAGATGGGTGAAAAGTGTCAACAAAAATATCAAAACGTGTGCAGAATTGTTTACAATCTTGTGTTTATTTCTTGTTCATCAAATCCTGCAATTTCATCAAATATTGTGTATTTTTCAATCTTTTTCCCAAAATCTTATTCATTTTGACTGTATATCACCAAATACTATTTTATTAATTTGTCTTTCATCAGCACTTTTCTGGGTTTTTTTTTTATCAAATCTCACTTATAACTTCTGTCTTTCTTCATATATTTTTGTTTTTTCATAACATATTATTTATTTATTTTATGCTTTTCATCAAATCTTATACTTTGTGTATCTCTTTCGTCAAATGATATTTGTTATGCCCGCCTTCATCAAATCTTTATTAATTTTATCTTTCTTTCAACGACTTGTTTTCCAACAAATCGTGTTTTATGTCTTACGTCAAATTTATCCTTTGATCTGTCTTCAATCAGTTTTTAATAAGCATCTTTTTTCATCATCTATTTTGTATTTTACCAATATTATCACATCGTAAATATTTCTATCTCTTTTACATCAAATCGCAATAATTGTATCCGCCTTTCATAAAATCGTGTTTATTTTATGTATTTCATAAAAAAACTGTGTCTTTAATCTATTTATTTTATTAAAACTTGTATATCTTATTTGTTTCCATCAAATTCTGTCTATTTTTTATGTCCCCCTCAAATCTTATTAATTTTCTATGTGCATTTATCTGCCTTCCATCAATTTTTTTTATCTTATCATTTGCGCTTGTATTTTTTTGTATAGTGAATTTTATTTCTTTGTTTCAAAAGGTAGAAAAGAGAAAAAAATTGATAGTGAATTCAAGTGGACTTGTGCGAAAGACTATGAAAACAAGAATCATTAGACAATGAATACATTTAAAATAGGGTAGTAAATACAGTTAAACATTGAAGTCGAATACAATCGACAGTGCAAACGATTAAAACGACAGTGAATATAAGCAAAATAGACAGTGAATATGATTAAATAGACAGTGAATACGAAGAAAATAGCAGTGTATAAGACTAGATAGGTAGTGAATATGAGGATAATAGACAGTGAATACGATTAAATAGACTGTAAATACTATTAGTCATATAGTCAGTTACTGACCCTCTACAGAAGCATAGAGGGTCAGTAACTGACTATATAACGAATTTATCGCATCGAGGACCCTTTTTACGTTAAATGAAAATGATGTTATGTATAACAAAACAATATGAATGTTTTACATTTAATCAACTTTGATAAATGAAAATGAAATAAATCATATAACAAAAATATCAACTGATAAAATAGGCACTTATTCTTACTAAATAGGCAGTGAATACGAGGAAAACAGAACAGAACAGGCAGTAAAATAGGCAGTAAAATTGGCAGTAAAATAGGCAGTAAAATAGGCAGTAAAATTGGCAGTAAAATAGGCAGTAAAATTGAGTAACATAAAACAGGAAATACGAGTAAAATACGACTGTAACACAAAAAAATGTCGAAGGCAATGTGTCTTTTTCCATTTATCTTTTAAAATTTTGTATGAAATGGATCAACCTCTTGTTTACTATATTATGTGACTCATTAACAATGATCTATCAAATGTTTGACACTCGATAAGTTGATTATTTACAGCTTTATACTTTTTCAGGGGGACGAGTACAATTAGATCCTACGACGTCTGAGATTATTGCGGGTAGCCCTACTGTGACGTCATCTGTGATAATTGTGACATTATCATTATATGTGTCTTATGTTCTTACGTAGTGATCTTCAACATTCTCAAAACATACAGGTTTGATAAATTGACAGCATGTTATATCGTTACTACTATTTTCTACAAATAACGGTTTATGTGGTTTGTAAAAACAAATACATTTGCAATCAAGAATTAACATATGCTGGTAGATTTACATTTCTGAATGTGTTAATAATCAAGGAAGATGCTATCAAAGTACAACACCTCAAGTCTGACAACTCACATCAAACGTGCTACTTAAATACAAATTTATACCATTTCTGTATGGATGGTCCGTCATTCAAATAGTTTCGCAGTCAAAAGATAATGATTTTGAAATCCAGTATTTCCTGTACGGTACAAGATGGTTGCAATTTTATGTGAAAAATGAATAAATATGAATTTCCAATTTTGGGTAATAATCGTAATGTAGTGTCTCTTGTTCGATGGAACGAAAACAAAACACATGTTTGGTGACCTAGCAATTAAGTATATTTAATGTGTTTATTTTTACTCTGAGCGAATTTTGTGTCCTTCGATATTGGAATTAGACCTAGATTTTCTTATCGCTTCGCCGTTTTTGATTTTACTTTATCTAGATTTTCCTGTGGCAAAGTCACCGTATACAACCTAACCATTTGGATGGCGTCAAGGTTTGGCTAGTGGTAGTGACAACGAAGCGGGAGAGACGCAATGAGGTATATAGAAGTGGGTTTATCAAGTAGAAAGAAAGAGGATTAAAATAAAAGCTGGTATGCACGGGCTGCGAGGAGAGTATCTTGGTGACTAACGTATATCATCAGATTAACCAAGATCTCCTCTGGTTTGCTAAACATTCGTTGACATTGGACACAACACCATCTCTAATGATTGTCAATGCAGAATTTCCGAGATTTTATGTCATTTAGGGCCAAATCAAAGCCACCATGTCCCTTTCCATAGTTTCAATCACAATTTTCCATTGAATGCAGTTTTCACTTGCACATAAACTATTTCCAGGAGCGATTTAATTACATTTTTAAGTCGCAGGGTTGATGTTCGTATATCAAGCCGCTTTAATATAAATTAACTATAGCTACTTCACTTAAATGTAAATCTTACTGAGGTAAAATAAATGTTCATATTTTACACTTAAGTGTAATCTTTTACACTTAAATGAAATACAACATGTATTTTACTTAAGTGTAAAAGATTTACACTTCAGTGAAAAAGTTGTTTTTTGCACTTAAGTTGAATAAAAAACACAATGCGACGGATTGACGTCTTTTATGAAATTTGATTGCACCGCCTGATCTAGTAATGACAATATAAACAACGAATCAATATTAGATAACAAATTAAGAAACAATCTGCATTTCTTTGATTTGTTCACAGTGTTTCAAAATCATATGTGTATATCTAAAACATATACTGATTCATGCTCCATATGAAAAAATGGATTTTCACTAAAGTGTTCAAGATTTACACTGTTTAAAAGATTTACACTTAAGAGTAAAAGATTTACACATAAGTGAAATAGTTAATCTACATCAAAACGGCTTGCCATATGTTCGGCAGGGGTTATGATAAATGTTCGGCATGGCGTTGTGACAACAAACAAGCTGTTGGTCATTATTTGAATATTATTTGAATATTAGTCCATTAAATGTCGTTATTTGTGAGGAAAAAAAGTCAAACAACAGTCATAGTCCCTTTATTCTGTCTAAACAATTATACAAAACAAGAATAAATAGGATCAACAGAACAAACGTTATTGACAAACAAACAATAGCTTCATCAAAAAGTCACCACATTACCTGTTTAACTAAACAGCCAAATGAGACTGTTTTAGTTTTGGCATTAAAATATACGTCAAACCAACCAAAGAAACATATTAACGCAAGCGCCAAATAAGGTCGGAAAAACAGTTCATTATTAATATCGTCTTGTAGCGTGTAATGTTCAAGGCACAAGAAGTTGATTTTTAAAATGAAAATTTATTTCTATAATTCATGTCATTATACTGACTTGTTTGGTTATGTATTGCCTTGGTCGATTACTGCAAATTGCACTCGCATGCTATACTTGTAATGCAATAACAAACACTTGTTCATATTACACTTAGTTTCATGAAGATATTTGAGTTTCAACAGAACACTACCGAAAATGCAGGTAGTTGTAAATGACTTCGTCGTGGTAAATATTTATTTAAAAAGATAATCCACTGTGCATAATGTTTGTCTTAAAATCATGAATGTTCTGACAACAGATACTTTGTAAATCTCACAACGTAACAATGTGAAAATATGATTGATTAGGACGTAGATAAGATAAGGCCATATCTGGCATGTATGAATCAGTAATATATCATTTTTAACACATATTTACAAGTAATAATTATAATTTTATGTTAATTAACATATAAGGACAATTTTTATGTATGTATATTTATACATTTGAGCAAATACATTTGTACACAAGGTAGAAAGTACATTCGTAAATAAATGTTGCTACATCAATAATCATTTCATCTGATTCATTGTTCATTAGCCATGTTAATTTTTGAGCGTCTGACATATTGAGAAAATCATTACAGTTGTTGCTCACTTTTGTTACAAAACCAATTCTGATATCATCATATGTATGGCATTTAAACGTAAAATGCAACTCATCCTCTACATCATCTGATTTGCACACAGTACATTTTCTTTCATCAATAGGTTTTTTCTTGTGTCTACCAGATTCAATTTCAAGTTTATGCGCACTAATTCGAAACGAGGTAAAACGTTTTCTTGCATCAACATTTTTTATTACTGAAAAGTACTTTTCTCTTCTAAAGTTATCTTTGAATGAATCATATGTCCGTAGTTTGTCTGATTAATTAAAGTATCATCAAGGTTTTCTTCCCAATGTTACCTGAGAAGTTTTGTCAGTTTGGATTTAATTGCTTGTCCTAAATCTATATTGAAGTTAGATACATTTAAAAACTTGAAAAGGAAATTCATACTTAAAAACGTGCATGTGTTTTTATTAATTCCGTGTAGCCGTTTGCTCTCTTGGAATGCTTCAGATGCTCATGAACTGCTTGAACTTGGAATAGTTATCAACCTCTGAACATATTTAACTCCACTTACTATTATATCAATGAAAAATGGGTATCTTCCAAGATCACCATAAATGCGTTGATGTGATGCTCTTTTGTGAACACCTGTCACAAATTTTAACAACATGATGTGTAACTTTTCAAACTGAAATTTCTTAAATGAATCCTCCAATTTATAATCATTTTTCTGTATTACTGAAGACATACCGTTTACAGTTCCCCATATTTCACAACCATAGATCAGTATAGGTTTTATTGTATGATCAAATAAGTGAAGTAAGATATGTACACTTGACTTAACATGCCCGAAACCTTTACAAGAGTAGTAATTCGAAAAACCAAGACGATATTATAAAGCCGTAAGTCCATTGACATTGGTATACAAAAGGAAAACGTTGGACGCACACAGAAAAAGTAACCAAATATACATTTATCAAAAAAAAATGGAAACATCACGAACTTCTATTAAAAAACTAGAAGCGAAACCAGGTGCTCGCGATATGGTAAGCGTTTCCTGCTGCATTGTGTCACAAAGCTTAAAATAGGCTTTCAGAGATCGTTGATACGGATCGGTTTGGCAAAGAGTAAAAGTGCCAGTTGATTAGAAAATAACTCTTAGATTTGTGTAAGTAGATGTTAGCGCAACCTCAGCACATTTAAAATAGGATGTATCAGATGACAATTTGCCGTATTTATTGAAAATAATAATTGTTGTTTTCTTTTGATACACAATTAAACAGTTTTCATCACAGTAGGATGCTAATTTATTCAAACAACTTTGTAATCCTTATGAACTCTTAGAAAATAATATTAGATCATCAGCATACATTAAACAGATAATTTGGTTAGTTTCTAGTTGCACTGGGTCGTTTTTTTGATCAAAGATGCATGTTATGTCATTTATACAAGTGTTGAAAAGATTTGGGCTTAAATTATCATCTTGGATTTTAGGAGAGAATTTTTCTGTGAGAACTTTTCCTATGCGAACATGCAAATAATTGTTCCTATACATATGCTTTAAGATGTTATAGAATGGACCCACTATTCCAAGTGTACATACATTATAAAGTAATGCTCTATGTAATATAGTGTCGAAAGTTCTCGAATTTGATTGAAAACCAATTTGATTTTTCTAATACAGTGGTTTGATATATCCAACCTTCCATTCCTTTTGGCATTTCCAAGAAATCATTATAAAATTAAAAAGCTTAAAAATACATGGTAATACATAAATCTGACTGTATTTTAGCATCTCATTTTTAACACTATCAAAACCTTCAGATTTGTTATTCTTTAGATTTTAATAACATGTTAAATTTCCTTTAGCTTAATTTGAAAATTGAGTTTTGAGAATGTTTTTAAAAATTTTCCTGAACATTTAACAGTTTTTCAAACTTCTTGTTTTGTGTCATAAACTGTTATTTTTTAATAAATAAATTAGAAAAATAGGAGATCCAATCATCGAGTGATACGTTTTCACACGGATCATATTTATCTTTCTTATTTTTTAGGGTCCTTTAAAAGTTTCCAGTAAGCACTAGGGTCATTAACATGCAGGTTTCTAATTTATCAATAATATGTGATTTAAACTCTATACTTTTGTTAACAACAGCGACTATATATATTTTCCTATACTTAAGAAATGATTCTCTTATAATAGGATCATTGCGATACTTTGAGTAAAGTTCACCCTTTTTTAGAAGGTTATAACGCATTTTTTCTAAATCTCAAACCAATTTTTTACATTTCTTAATTGAACCTTTAGTTTGTGAGCTTCCGATAACTTTTCTTTGTTTAAGTGACATTTTGCATGCAGTATAAATATTTTCGTAAAATAAACTTAATGCGCTTTCAATATTTTCTGTGCATTCTGCTTGGTTTTTCTTAAGAACAAAATTAAAGTTTATAAAGTTCTAAATTTTTTGTTGAACATCTAATGAAGCAAAAGTTTGTTGAAATCTTATAGAAGAGTCTTTTGGCCAGATAAAACTAGCCGATGGCATTGCAACAGTATTTTTTACTAGAATTTGATTTACACTGGAACTTGGCTTCTATTTGTAAAGATTATTTTGCGTGATCTGAAATAACAGGAATGAGACCATTAATTTGGAAGTAAAACACATTTTGCAGTAGCTTATCTGAAATTAAACAGTAATCGACAACGCCATTACCATTATACTGATATGATGTATATTTAATAGACAAGTCACCAAATGTTCTGCCATTAAGTATTTGCAAGTTTGCTGATATGCATAAATCAAGAAGATTCTTTCCCCTAATACAAAAAGTTTTATTTTGACTATTTCTCTTAAGTAAATGATTATGATGGGTCACACTGACAGCGTAAACTGGCGAAGGGATATGTTTGTTGTTATTATCAATAATGTAATAATAAGTTCCAGTTCTTGCATAGAAATCGCCACAAGTAATGATGTATCCATATGACCTATATTTCCTTACATCAGCTTCTAATTCACTTAGAACATCAACATTTTGTCGAATATAATAAGATTAGCTTGACGGAGCTATATATCACTTTTAAAATTACAAAAACCCTTTGACATTTTCAACCATTAGATTTCACTTGAATTAACACCCTGTTTAATAAGTGGATTTATTAATATCAACATACCCCTGGATGTTGGTTTCCTTTGCTCTTGAAAACGGGGTATAGAAACAGAATAAAAAATTTCAATCTTAATAATATCACTGGCATCACATTTAGTTTCTTGTAGACCAAATATATCGAACGCATGGATCTGCTCAAGAAATGACTTATCTTTAGTTTTATCAAACAACTGGTTTTTTAAGTTATGAATATTCCAACTACCAATACGTAAAAAAAAATCCTCATGTTTTACATACTATTCACCCATTAGGCATTTATTGTCGTCCCTTTGAAAGAAAGAACATTTCATCTTTAATATTTTGTGTAAAAAGATCATTGTGCCCATTTTAGATAAATGCTTTTTGTCATGCAAATCACCTCTTAGTGGTAGACCACGATAAAACAAAGTACTGTTATCACAAAATAACACTTTTTTGTCAAAAAGACTGCGAATTTTAGCATTTGGGGAGGTTTTTTTTCAGGTTGAATCCCTTTCTCCTCTTGATCACAACCCCATGCCGAACATTAACCCTGTGACGTAAAATGTAGTTTAATCGTTCATGATTATAGTTTATATGCAAGCAACAATTGCAATCAAAGGAAATTGTCGATTGAAACTATGGAAAGGGACATGGTGGCATTGAGTTCGCCCTAAATGACATAAATACCCTTGAAATCCTGCATTTGCATTCATTTGAGATGGTCTCGAATGTACACAAATGTTTAGCAAACCAGAGAAGACCTTGATTAATCTGATAATATTCGTAAGTATCTGAGATACTCTCACAACCTGTGCACACCAGGTTTTATTTTTATCCTCATTCTTTCGCTTGATAAACGCACTTCTATTTACCTCACCATCGTCTCTCCCGCTTCGTTGACACAACCCCTAGCCGAACCTTGCCAACACCAAAATTGTTGGGTTGTACACGATGAAAGTCGTTATACAATTACAAAGTGACTGGCCCTAGTGGCTTCACATGGGATAGCAGTTTTCAAATACAAAAATGGTTTGCGTTATGAAATTATATGAACAAAATATGTATATGATATATGAATAAACGTTGGACAAACACTTTTAAACATGATAAAAACATTGCATTGTACATAGACATAACTTATATATGTGCTCTAAGGTTAATTACCCTACCCGTTGTTAACGAGAATCATTTACACGAGAGAGAGAGAGATAGAGAGAGAGAGAGAGAGAGTTGCGTTCATTGTGAACAGAAGATGTTTAAGGTTCCATTTCTCCGAATATTCCTGTTTTTATTCATTATGTCTCCGAAATTCAGAAACCAAGTTTTTGTTATCACTATGACTGCATGTTGCATGTACTACTGGGTGATGAGTACACTTGATTAATAATGAATTTGATGTATCTTGTGTCAAACTTAATTTTGATTATTCAGTATACTTTTTTACTTCTAGTTTTATATAAAATTTACAAAATTAAATTGTTTAAAAACAACTACTTTTTCTTGTTTGTTTAAGTCATATTAGACGCTTAATATATATATATATATATATATACATGTTTATTAATAAACTACCTTATGTATAAATACGGGAAACGGCAGGACTAGCAGAACAGCCGAAATAAACAAACATAGACTCGTCGAATTATTCATTCCTACTCTTAACACTGCATGAAAATCCGAGTTTACTGAAAAGTATACGTCATTTTATCTGTGTTATACGTGACGTGTACCATATAATGGAATATAAAAATTAATAAACTTGACGTAAAATGTAAATCAAATTTGTGTTAAATTTCATTATACGTCGAGTTGCAAATTTAATTGGAATATAATATTGAATTTTACTGGAGATATATAACTAAGTTAACTACGTTTCTATAAAGGTAATTTAATTTTTTAACTTGTCGTATAATGTAATTTAAACTTACATTATATTTAATTGGGATATAATGTTGTATTTTACTTGGATATTGAAATACATTTCATTCCAATTATACCTTAGTTTCGTCATTTTAACCTACACTGCGCCACGATAAATATGTCTATAGTTTCAAATTGGTTTTCATATGAAATTTGAATTAAGATCGTTAATGTGGTTCTTTCTGTTTGTTGTTGATGAATATATCCGAGATGCAATTACTAGATGTAAAAATCAAATTCAAACTCGCAGTAGTTCAGTTGTGAGAGTGTTTGCTTCATGTGCGAAAGGTCGCGAGTTTGTTTGTTTGTATATTGGGATTTAAGGTCCCTTAAACTCATGTTTAGGTCATATCGAGACGATGTCTGCTTGTCACAGTGTGCACTTACACTGTATGGCGACTTTATGTTGCTGTCGTATTGAAATATTACGCCACGGGACATAATTGACATGATGTATCACTCGCCGCTATATTATCCTGACGCAAATCGAACCAGTCATCCTCCTACCCAGAAATGCCGAGCGCTTAACAGGGAACTAAAAGTTTACTTAAATAATTCTAACGTCGTATATTTGACGCGGCCAAGGATAAAACCCCCGCCTATCAGAACATGAAGCAAACAATCTACCACTTAAGTCGAACATGACGAAACCGATGATGATCGTGATCAACCAATTCAAGTCTTAATCAGTAACCGTGCTGATAATGCCATCACCGATAACGAAAAGGGCCAGTGGCGTTCATCAACTAGGCAGCGCTATAAGAAATACTTTCTGCGTAGATTGCCTATATCTGACACTGCAGAGGATATCAAACATTACTTAAATGGGTATGGTGTTAGTCATAATAAAATACATGTATTTCCAAATCGGACGGATGGGACGAAATCTGCGTGTTGACGATTGTACACGTACGGAAAAGGGCAAATCTGGCCTCCTGGCATTAGTTGCAGGAAGTGGATTCAAAGATAAACAAATAAAAGGCGTGAATCCTATCAACCATATGACTCGCAATCTCTTGAGATTTGGTAATTGTTACGTCGTTTAGAGGTTTATGTATATTATCACTGATGCACTCAAATAATGGGTAGACAAATTAATGTTATGACTTGGAATGTCAATGGCATTATATCAAGTGCCAATTGTTTAAATTCTTTACTCGAGGACAATCACATAGACATCTGGTGTCTGTCTGAACACTGGCTTCGCCCTGACAATTTCGACTTATTTGCAACTATTAATACGATCTATACTTACCATGCCATCACTGATTATGAACCATCCTCTGTGTTCATAAATAGGAGAAGTAAAGGGGCGTGGCATTTCTTTGGAGGCGCTCACTTAGTCCGTGAATCACCGAGTTAACAGGTATTGAAGACGATAGGATAGTTAGAATTAAGTACACCGTTAGCGACGTAGAAACTATGTTTTTTATTCAAGTGTACCTTCCAACTACGAGTTATAACGTTGAATCTTTTAGAGATAATATTGATTAATTAAATAGATGAAATTTGCTCTGTTTTTTCAGAAAACGGACGCGTATTTGTGATTGGCGATTTTAATGGTCACTTCGCAGGGTAGTAGATATTGTGGAACATTTACAGAAAGAGACCGGTTTTTGTAAAAAGCTTACCGAGAATTGCTCATTGTACTGTGTGACTACGTCCTATCTTTGTAACGGCTCACATTGTTCGTGTTTTCCATATTGTAATAAACAGCTATCACTAATTGACCATGTTCTAGTGTCTAACGCATTCATTGATAACATTAAAGAATGTTCAATTTATAATACTGATGTAAATCATATGTCGAATCATACTCCGATAATATTCTCCATTGTGATTGAAGTTATTATCCACACGAATTACTACGACCGAGGCCGACACGAGTAACTACAAGGCCGTTCTGGAAACAACTCAAAGCGGTTATACCCTAATAAATATTTCTGATATTGATACATTCTACGACAACATTGTGCACTAATTAATTAGTACATCAGATCAGGGTATAACAAGATCTACATCCAATTCACGACGCAAGCCTTTCTGGTGTAATGAGTTAAAGGCACTGCATAATATGATGCGTTACTGTAGACGACATTGGTTAGAAAACGGTCGCCTAATAGGTAACGAACATCAAATCTATTTTGATTACCAAACTTCTAAACGACGCTACAGAAAAAAGTATACAAAACGTGAAATTAAGTATAGTACGGAACAGTTTGTTCATTTAGAGCAGTATGCCGAGACAGACCAAAGTTTTTTTTGGAAACTGTTTATCAATATACGTAATCGTTCATGTGGTCGTGCTCGCCCGGGTTCGGATATAAAATTTAGAGAAACTATTGTACGAGATCAAAAGGAACGTGTCAATGGTTGGGGAAAGTATTTTTATGAGTTATACGAGGCTCCTGTGTGCAAGAACTCTGAGCATGATTGTCATGTTAAAGACACGGTTGCCAAAAGTATCACTGGATATACAAATGATGATAACGATCCTTTACACTTACCGTTTGAATTAAATGAGCTTAACTATATTATTTCCCACCTTCCTGTAGGTTAAGGCTTAATAACGCGTTTGTGTAATTGGAATATATGCCAGATAGTATTAAACTTGGTCTGATTATTACACTCTACAAAAGCAGAAACAAGCTTAAAATGGACCCGGGTAGCTATACAGCTATAACACTCCAATCAACGATCTTAAAATTGTTCGAGGAACTTGTGAACGAAAGGTTACTTTCTGGTGGGTTTTCAGACAACATTAATCCTTTGCAAGTAGGCTTTCAACGTGGCATGAGCAGCATAATGGCAAGCTTCATGGTCCAGGAGTGTGTATTGTACGCTAAAGAGCGGAACAGTAAGCTTTATGCCACCTTCATGGACGCTAGGAAGGCGTTCGACGTTGTATGGCACAATGGCCTATTTTACAAATTGCACAATTTTGGAATAACGGACTACTGTTTGCGTGTAAATATTGAACTTTTTCGTGGGAAAATGTGCCGAGTATTAGATAACGGTCTCACATCTGACGTAGTGTACATTCGGCGTGGAACCGGTCAAGGGGTAATTCTCTCCCCTTGGTACTATTTGATCTTTGTGAATGACCTTCTCAATATGCTGTGTGCTTCTGGGGCTAGCATGAGTATTGATAATGTTCCTATGACGTGTCCGACACAGGCCGACGATATTGTCTTACTGTCGCTCTATAAAAATGGCTTAAATAAATTGTTAGCCCAGTGTGCAGTGGAAGTTCGAGTATAATGCGGATAAGTGTTGTAAAATAGTCTTTAATGAAAACTACTTGTAAAGCCAACGAACATGGTATATTGGAGGAGATAAAATAGAAGAAAAGTCCGATTGTAAGCATCTAGGAATTCTACAAACAAAAACCAAGACATGTACCCTCGATATTGACAAAGTAGTCCACTTAATAATTATATTTTCCCGAGTTTCGCCGTAATAGCGGGAAAATAATATCTTTATGGTTCGAGATTATTTTATGCTTGTAGTGTTACTACATGTATCAGTAACGGTCAGTTTTGACCAATCAAAAACGTGTTGTATGGGTCTCTGTAATTTACAGGTAAATTATATCATATTCTAGCCGCCATGAAAGATAAAAAATTGCAAAACACACAAGTAGAATTGGCAGAAACTCAAATAAACAAAATACAGGCCACAATTGGGAAAAGCAATTACAAATTTCAAAAGAAAGGGAACGAAGAACAGTTCAAGCACAACAACAAGTCATCTTTAAATTGAGAGAGGTGGAAGTCAATATACAAGATACAACATGGCGCGTTTTGCTTATGAAAGTAAATGCTACGCCCCTTGAGGCGTAGCAATAACACACTCGATAATTATTCTATTTTAAATTTTTTCTCGGCAAGCCTCGAAAAAATGGAAAATAGAATAATCAT
>JAUMGZ010192463.1:0-13130 GCA_032359645.1 Pododesmus macrochisma | reverse complement strand
AACATTGTCTGTTAAGGAAATGAAATTCTCTATTGCAGATATCTGGCAATTAAATTAGAGTCGGCCTCCTTAATAGTCTTAATTAAGGTACCAACTAAGGTTCATAATTTGAGAGTCATCTAAATGACCAGTCGTTTTTAAAATCATATTTCAAATCAATTTGATGGTTTCATCAAAAACAAAAAGTACAACGAAACATATTCTATGTATAGCTCTCATATATAAAAAAGAGGTTAAAAATCATATGTACACTATAGGTAAGAACTCAAGAAGATAGCTAATGAAAGATTTATTTTTTAAAGATATACCTCCGTCCTTTTTGTGCAACACAAAACATATATAATGATGTATTAATGTAATACTTTTTGTGTCACCATTGTTTTGTCAGTTTATTCACTCTTTTTGCGGATAACAAAAATGAAATGATGTAATTGTTCTTTTGGTCCACCTTGAATAACCTAAGTGGTCTTTTGCTTTCTCACCAATCACTGACCCCTCCAAAAGCAATGGGACAATTTAACCAAATTTGTGTGGCTGTTCCATATATCAACCCCTTTGATAATTGAGTCCAGCACTGCCAAACTCCACCCAATAAAGCTGTCAAGGTTTCTTATCGGCTGACATCTTTTAAACTGTTCATCAAGAACCATTGATCAGATTTTCATTTAACTTGAAGCACTTAAAGTTGTTCCTTGCTGGGTCCTCTTGCATATTTGAGTTAAAAATTTCAATATCACTCGGTATTATTAGACCATGCGTCACATCTCGATGTTTTTCATGTCATACGGCATTTTTTGTAGGTCTTTATAATTCTTCATTAAAAACATGAGATGTTCATATTAAATGCACATGGGAATATTCATTTTCATTAATTATATCTATAATTATGTTTTTCATTGAAAAATATTCACATGTTACTGTATTTGTTTTATACCTATTTATAAATACATTCTGGGTCATTAGAATATTGATTTTCATTCATAATATCTATTATTATGTTTTTCATTGAAATATATTCATATGTTACTGTATTTGTTTGATACCTGTTTATAAATACATTCTGTAATGTAATTTGATTGGATAGACCTTTAGATACAATGGTAAAGATGTCTTCAAGAACCATTGGATCATTTGTTACGGTCTAAGTGCTCTCTACATGAAGGGATTTTTCTAGGCTATTTTTGGAATCAGCTTTGGGCATTAAATTGGGAACTTTTAATTGCAATACTTGCGATTTTGGGAAAATTCCACAAATTAACAAAAATGTTTGTTATATTAATGAACAATAATTCATATTGGCAATTTTCTTGTTTTGGCCTGTTTGAACATTGCTTGGTCCCACTACCTACAGGTACTGGGATCACTTTTGTTTTAAAATAAATTTTTATGTGAACCGTTATTTTGTAATCAATAGGTATTTTTCAATGTTAAGATTGTGACACCACTGTACCATTTCTACAGTACAGTCTATTTTTAAGTCCAATTCTTGTACAGTTATTTATAACAGTATCCAGTAATTTGTGGTACGTTAAAGCGATGCATTCTGAAATTGCAAAAAATCGTTTCATATATACTTACATTTTGATTATTTATCTCAATAAGTTATTATCTCCCTTGAAAAGTTTTACGAGTCATAACGCTTGAATCGACCGAGACAATTTGGTGATTTCACTTACAACTAGAATCTTGCCCATAACTACTAAGATCATGAATATGGATCCTGTCAAATCAAGATTAAATTTTCCTTATGTGAGCAAGTTGTCAATACTTGCATATATTGTGGATGCTTTTCTATGGGTTAGGCCATAAAAATAAATGCATAGGTTCTCAGGCCAATTTTTTTGAAATTCAAGTTTTTACAGACGAAATTTTTTCAGATGAACATATAATAATATTATTTATTAGTTTATTAATTCAAACAAAAAGTACAGAACTTGCAGACATAGACTGTCTTCTTTGTTTTTTAATCATGGTGTGTGGCCAGTTGCTGCTGAAGTACACATGACAACTTGTTTTGGTTTTTTTTCCGAGAGCCAATGCGGAGAGTATTTTAGGTATGCGACACGGCCCGAGAACCTAGCATATATTTTTTTGGCATAATAATGTGTACATAGGTTAACAGTTTGTTTTTGAAAAAGCAATTTATATTTATGTAAACCTGTGCTATGTTTATATTTAAAGCATATTATCATCTAGAACTCACACATGATATAACATACTTTAAGCATAAGCTGTGCTTTGAAATCAAAATTTAACTCTTAAACCCCTTGAATTCAGTCAAATGTTTTGAAAAATACTTAAATTTTTCATTAGCAGCAGCTTATCAAACATATGTAAACATTTAAATACATAGTGTATTAATTTTTAAATTTAAATTATTGTTTTTAAAAGTATTTGAAGTGTTTTTCCAAAAAACCAACAAAACAGCTGTATTTTAATGATCCAGTTAAACCATGATCTGGACTTTGTTTCTGCCTTTAGTTTATAGCAAACCAAATCAAATGGTTCTGGAAAAGTTAAGAAGTTAAGCAGCTTTATAGATATATATAGTTAATACGTTCTTGAAAATAAGTACCTATGGCCCTAAAAGCTATCATCTTCATTTACTTAAAATGTTTTCTAGGTTGTTAAAAATCGACTATTCGATATGACAACCAGCACAGTGTTATCAAGTGTTGAGAGTCTGTCTCCTGGTGATTCTTATAACAAGGGACCAGACGTTGGTTATTCTCAAAAATCAAAGGGAGATAATCGTACAAGACATGAGAGAAAGGTTTTACAGAGTCCAGATAAAGGAGAAGATGAGTCATCTCCCCTGGAGCTGACGCCAGACAAGTCAAGTGTTGACCAGATGTCAGGCATTCAGGAGGAGAATGGTAAGGCCACTCAAATTAATTAATTTGGTTCTCGGTATTACACAATTTTTGAAAAACGGAATGTAGTAAACTTATTTTGGGGTTATAATTTTGGGGCATGAAGTGATCAACTTTTTCTGTCGTCTGTCCATAAAAAGATTTAAGGGCTTTAAAACATGATAATTTAACCTATATGAAGTGAAATGATAGCAAACTTGCTTCAGCTATTTATCCTAACATATGAAATTGGACTTTAAATTTCTTGTTACTATTCTTTTAAGCACAGGAAATTTAATTTTCACTTGACACATTTATTGCTTTTTGGAGAATATCATGCAGAGGCAGATTGTGTGTAAATTTGATATAACCAATAAAACTATATTAATTGCAGGCATGACACAGATGTTAACTGCAAATTCAATCAGCACAGGAGACTTCCAAGAGTTATCTTTCTTTGGACTGTAAACAATGTACAATAGCAGCAACATTGTCTAGTGTCTGAAAACTCAACTATTGATATGTTTTAATTATTTTTGCTTTGCCTATATAAAACACTTTCTGATTTCTGGAATTTGAACATTTGCTGATTGAATTTGAGTAAAAGTTCTCTTATAAACAAGAAGAAACGCTATCTATTAAATTTGTTTATGTGAAAATCAAGTTATATACTTATTTATTTCAAACAATCTATAATTTTCTATTCTTTAGATGACAGTTATCTCTCTGATGGTGAATTTCCTGATGACAAATTGCTCATCATGCTAAGAGGTCAAAGGTCACAGTTTGAAGAGCAACTCAGGTAGGGTTGATGTGTTGGCATTGATTAAAACTGTTAATTTGATATATTATTGTTTATATGAATAGGATCAGTAATGAATTTCTTTTTGTAGGAGATTTATATAGAAATTTTCACTTTTTTGTGAGCCATATCAAGAAAAAATGAATTTGAAATTAAAAATACTAATTTTCATAAATCTGAAATGAGAATGGATTTCAAACTCTTAATATCATGCGACTTAAAATCAATCCCTTTTAAAAAGCTCTAATGATATTTTTCTCTTCTTCTTGCTCATTGAAGTGAAAACTCTGCATCAATGACAGCACCTTGGTGTGTTATATTATGCTATTATCTCTCAATTGACCAAGTGGTTTCCAACCTAACAAAGCTTCATATACAAAATACAGTGGGATGCTTATCTATTAAATCAAAACAGTTCAAAGTGTTCCATATTAAAAGTTAAGTTGTAGCTGTTGGTCAAATTATGAAAATTGCAATGGCTTTACTATTTATTTAGTGGAGTTTTATTGCTCAGCATAGAATGTAAGTATCTAATACACATTCTAGTAGTCGATATGACATTATACCCAATCCAAAAAAGGCAATTTAATTTTTATCTAAGTTGGAAATATAAATTACAATTTCACTCCATTTTGAAATTGCATTGTATAGTTTTGAGGACATAACCTGTAAATAATAAAGTGATTTGTTGTTTTTCATTGTCTGCAGTGACCCTGTTTTCCCTGAAGTATCACATGGTATCCTCCACAACAATAATTAGTAGATTCCATTGCATTCCTTAGGGATAACTTATTTCAACCGTAAAATATCATTAATAATTTGTCTAAAACAATTTATATATTAAGTAGATTCCATTGTTTTTATTTGGGATGAATTTGTAAGCTCCCAAATGTCACAATATTATCTTCCAAAATACTGACTAGAATGTTCATTTGTGATATATGGGGATGGGAAGGTCAAGGATGTTGGTGTTAGCTTTTGCTTAATAGCTATAAATTTTATGCTTATTATAAAAAATTTACTTCGAATAATTATTTTCTTTTTCATTGTAGGAAAATCGATGACATTTTGAACTTGATGTCTTGAAGTTCACTTTGAACATCACAATAATCCAGAAGTATCAAAATGACTACTTTTGATCACAATAGAAATGTCAAGACAAGCCTGTACAGTGCTGGTCAGCTATGTCCAGTGTTAAGAGATGTAGAGTTTAGGTTGTGGTCAAGAATTAAGTTGGTCTTTGGACAAGAAATGGTTCAGTCAGTGATTAAGACATTAGCAACGAAGTGGTCAAGCCTTGATCCTGTCAGTGATTAAGACAATTGCAAAAGAGTGGTCAGGACGTGATCCCGTCAGTGGTTTAAACATTAACAGCAAAATGGTCAAGAAATGATCTAGTCAGTGATTTAATACATTAGCAACGAAGTGGTCAAGCCTTGATCCTGTCAGTGATTAAGACAATTGCAAAAGAGTGGTCAGGACATGATCGAGTCAGTGATTAAGACATTAGCAAGAAAGTGGTCAAAACATGATCCATTCAGTGAGTAAGACATTAGCATCAATGTGATCAAGTCTTGGCCCAGATGGTGAATAAGACGTTAGCATCAAAGTGGTCAAGACATGAACCAGTCAGTGATTGAAGACATTAGCATCAATGTGGTCAAGCAAGCCTTGACCAAGGTGGTGATTATGATGTTAGCAAGAAAGTGGTCGAGACATTATCATGACATTTTCCAGTCAATAGTCCAGATATTATCAACACAGAGCTCAAGATAGCATTAAACCAATACACTAATTTGAAGTGATTTGATACACATCACGATACATGCAAGGCCATGCAAAATTAATTTCTTGGTTCTCAAGCTACTTTTCTGTTAGTTGTGGGGAGGCCTTTTCATTTATTTCTGAGCTGTTGAAAATGTTTGAACTGAAGGAAGAATCTTTGAAGTTTAATCTATTTTAAAGAAGCTATAATGCTTTTATTTATGAGCTTCTAGCTTTAATTACAATTTCAATAATTTATTTGTAAGGAGTTAATTCCAATTAAGGTATTAGAAATATTATTCTGCCTGTATTTTACCTAAGTAACAATAGAAATGAAAATATTTTCAATAAAAATGTGTGATAATGTGTGCTTACAAAATGTGAGGGAGGGCATGAGAACCAAGCATTTAATTTTGTTTCCTGAGTGATACATGCACTACTATCATATTGTAGGCAATGTCACAAGTACTTTATACATAAATGTACTGTATTTTACAGATGGCCATTAAATGGAGTCAGTTAACTGTCAACCTGTAATCGATTTAATAGGAATAATATTCTGAGATTGTTTTTATTTTATTTCATATGAACAATTCAACAAACAGAAGTGCAAGGACCTCATGGAGTGAAATTAAGTTATATTTTGTTTGAACAAGAGAGCATTGACTGTATAAAGTACTGAACATTAATCATGAACACAGATTGTATGACCATAAGACATTATATAATATTAATTTAACTGGTGCTTATAACTACCACTTGTTTTTTTTTTTAACCAACTGTGATATTAATACTGTATTTGTATTTATATAATAAAAACAATATTATCATGTTTATAGATATATTGCAATTGGTTATTTGCATCTCCTGTCATCTGTCCAGGGATAAAATTTTGGTTTAGTTTGTAAGATTGTCCAAGTTGACCAAAGGGACACAACTCTGTTTAACTTGCCACAGCTGGATCTGTCAGAATCTCAAAATATTATGTTCCCAAGATCGGTGACATATTGTTTTTGTACTCTTTTTCTTCGATAATTTCTTGTGAACTCGACTTCTTCCACATTTTTCAGGGGATTTTCTGAAAACTTTACACATGCTTCATATTGCTGTGGTAAGGGGTGGGTGGGAGATTGGTCAAGTATTTATAGAGTTATTCCCCTTCTTGTACTCTTACCTTTGGTTGAAATTTACATTGTGCCTTATCGTGACAGATTGTTTGCATTTGACGTTAGGAATATATTTGAGGATTGTGTTTAGAATTATCTCCCTTTTTTCATCTCTCCTTCAGTTCTTTGCCAATTTTCTTGAAACTCCACAGCATTTCTTTATGGTGAATTGATTTTCTTGTGATATAGGGGGAGCATTATGAGTGTTTGGTGGTCACTAAGAATTTTCAACTGCTACTGATGAAGATGATAGAGTTAAACCTGTCAATGACTTTAAACTTTTTCTGTAGTCAAATAGATGAAAAGCCAAGTCTTAAGGGAGATTATTGGACATTATCCCCTATCTCCCCAGTCCTAAAGTCCTTTAATATGTGAGGAACCTGTTAATAGACCTATGGTAAAGACCCCTTGTAATTGTTGTCTCACACCAAAATTGCGGAATATAAATCACACAAGACCCAAAACAAATATTATAAATGGTGCATTTCATCAAAGATCTAATATGAGTTTTGACATTGCCAACAAGAGAGAGCGCATCAAAATGAACTTGATTGAATATATTTTATGTATTGTTCAACATTATAGTCAATGATGAAGCCCGAGTTTCCTGGCACTTAAACTGCATGCATCTTTTTTCTACAAATTGTGTCTGTTATATATTTCTTATTATTTATGAAAATGTGATTATTTAAAAAAAAATTAATAAATAAAGTTAATATTATATTCAAATATAAGGTTTCGAAATAAAAGTATCAATCTTTTTGTTAAGCAAGTAGGTATATTCAACAATGATTCGTACACTTGCAATGATGAAGAATGTTGAAGAACAAGATGGTGACCATGATCTTTTAGCATTGATCTCCAAAATTAGATTAGTAGATAATTCTTATATTGTTGAACTGTATATTTGGCCTTATAACCTTGACCTAAAGCGACCTTTGCCTTCTGCAGTAAGTATGAATGACATCTGAATTAGAGAGGATGATTAGCAGGTTATACACCAACAAATATCAAAATTATGGAAGAAGGTCATCTGAATCAAGGACATTGACGACCTAGGAAACATCAACACACATTAAAAGTAAGGAGGAATGTCATCTGAATCAAAGACATTGACGACTTAGGAAACATCAACACACATTAAAACAACGACATAATCACATCTAAATCAGAGGGACTGATGACCAAGTCAAACAACATCAAACAACGACATGCTGACATCTAAATCATAGGGACTGATGACCAAGTAAAACGCCAACAAACATCAAAACAACGACATAATAACATCTAAATCAGAGGGACTGATGACCAAGTAAAACGCCAACAAACATCAAAACAACGACATAATGACATCTAAATCAGAGGGACTGATGACCAAGTAAAACGCCAACAAACATCAAAACAACGACACGATGACATCTAAATCAGAGGGACTGATGATCAAATAAAAAGTCAGCTAACACATAAAGGTAACACAAACTGCATCACCAAAAAAAGCTCTAAAACGTATTACATGTAGAGGTTAACATTTGAGTTTTGTCTTTTCTAAATTCATTTTCGTCTTGTAGTGCGTTGATAACGGTTGATTCGTAGCTGGACTTTGGGTCATGGACGAGGGCCTCTCACTCATTTGGTCGGTTTGACATCACTTTTAAATATTACATTTTCGGTAGCTTGTGTCAGTTTGCACGTTCATTCTGGAAATACTTTTAATGTGGCCATTGTTTGTTTGTCAACGTGTTTTGTTCTGATGATCCTAGTTCTTCTTGTTTGTAACACAAAACATGCGAATTACTAAGAAACGAAACGAAACCGTACTACACACAATTTTGAAACATTCTGATCCCAGCTGAGCGTGGTTCGAGTACGAAACATTTGTTGTAAACGGTTACACATCTAAGGTGGGAAATGACGTGACCTCACAACCACGGCGGCCGCAGCATTGTAACAAGTTTCAAACCCTCAGCCGTTAAAAAATGATAATTCATGCAATGTCCGAAAATGAACATGTAGTTATTTATTTTGGAATACTTCATAACAATATTAAACGAATTTCTCACAACCAAAATACAACACCTTAAAATAGTTAAAATTTGAACATATCTTTCAATTTTACACCATGATCTTTAAACAATTATAATTAAAATATGCATGTAGTTGTAGTTGATTTTAATCATCATTCAAAGTCAATCTTTGTCAAGAAATGAGTAGTTTAACGTCTTCAATGTACTAGAGTGGCCATTCGAAGACGGGAAGTCAACCTTTGTGCAGATAAACGGCTTATAAAGTAATGCATTCCCATATCGTTTTCAGCATTGACTGATTATGCATGAACATATAACTTTTTTAAAAAAAAGATTTATAAATTCTATTAACATGGCAATCTTATGTTGGAAAAGGTATGTATCGATGAGGCTTAATATCAAGAAAGAATGCTTTTAGTTTCACCTTTTTCGAATGCAAGCAACACCTACAGCTATAAAAAATTAAAACTAGTACCGTACTCTATAGCTAACCCGCTTGTTTGCCATTTAGACAAGTCTATATTCACCGGTTCGAAGCTTCCGTGTGTCAGCATAGTATCCTTTTATTCGTTGTCATATAAACTTCAAAGTCAGTGAAACAAGATGTTCAAAGTTAAGATCATCAGAAATTCTAAAAACTAAAATCAACCACTTATGAATGACGACAATCGGCTGAAAATAATTGACGTTTTTAGCATCACTGTGTCAACGCTGTTTCTAAACTGTCGATTGGTGAATCTTCTGACGATTTGAAGCGGACCATGAGTAGTACTCGTTTACTCAAAAATGGCTGACGTCGACAAAATAGCTGAAGAAAAGCACGCTTAAAACCCTTGCTCATCAGACAGTAGCAGACGGGGTTTACCGTCGAGTTGGACAGCCCAAACAACAGAACCACAGGGTAGAGGTAGTCGTTCACTATTTGTGTTTGGACCTTCCGATGACTGTTAAACTCCAACCATATCATTACTATATAGTACGGAAACCAACACACGAAGTATATTAAAACCACAGCTACAAGCATTTTAACGGTCCTTCTGCGCTGCCGTAGAATGCGTTCCGACTGACAGTGTCCCGTTGCGGAGTATTGCGTGATCGAGCGTAACGCTTCGTTACGCCAAAGCGTCCAGCCTATCATGGAGTACGTCACTGACATTACTGCTAGCGGTACCGTAAACAACATCACAAATATGAACACACTGAAGATCTGTTTATTATAAACAAGTTTCCAGTTCTCCATGCACACGTGTCCTACGTATAAGCCCGGGATTTGTGTTGTTATGACGTCATTAACAACTAATGTCGGAATAAAGGAAACAACCGACAGCGTCCACACTGCGCACAATAGCATATGAGTTCTTCGTCTCGAAAACAGAATTTTTGCTTTGAGAGGATTATGAATTGCAAAATATCTATTTAAACTTATGGACAAGAGACTCAGGGAACTCACAGCCACTGCAATTCCTTGTAAAAATGGCGTTAGCTTGCACAGAAATACCCCAAATACATAATCTGTATAAATGTACTGACACAAAGTCATTGGTATACATATAATTACTACTAACAAATCACCAATCGTTAGACTCACGAGGAACGTGTTGGTTAGAGTGCGCATGTGCGGGTATTTGATTACCACGGCAACCACAAAAACGTTTCCAAGGAGACCAAGAACAAAAACCATTGAATACATGATTATAAGCGTTATTGTCATGGGTTCATGATGCCGGTAAAAATCATGACGTAATTCGTCGAAAAAAGAGTCCGGCAACATGTCCAAAAGAAGGGGATTTAATCCCCCTCCTTCTGTAAACATGCTATAATTTCCTTCTTCCCACGTCCATAAAAAGTCAAAAGGCCCTGGAGACCCGTTCAAACTGTTGTTTAACGTGGAATTGAAGACACTCCCTAAACCATGATTCGCACTCACCATATTTAATGGGCTAATTTCGCCTGTATGTGGTTGGCGTAATAATTTATTTGGTTCCATGCGATATCTCACATTTGAATTTGATTTAGTTCCATACCTGTATGAAGTCCATTTTTAGGAAAGCACTGTTCATTCATATATCGTTTATGAGTTGTTATAGTGGGTTTAAACTACTCCCAGTTTAACGTGCTTACTTAAATCGTTCCCACAGTTGTAATGTGAATAGTGTTTCACCAAGGCCACTCGTTGCAACTTCGGCCGTTTCCGTGTATTTCGTGTATTCTACTAATGAATGAGAGTAACGGATTCACCCGAGGTTTGCCGATTGTCACCAAGGTGTCAAGCATCCCGAGTTCAGTGCTGAAAAGCCATCGTTAACATTACCTTGACTTTGTTATTATTCCATAAGGTATCATCAAAATCACACTCAAAGCTTGATAAAATAAAACTGTTTTCCTTTCAACTAACTCCAGATCACTTATCTTATTGAATGCTTGTGTTTTTCTTCCTATTGTATATGTGTCTTTGTGATGCATATGTAGTTTCTGCAAGGCTGTTGCACGTAGACGGTAGACAATGGCTCATTTAACAACGATCGCATTACACAAGATTGAATTTCAGTATACCGTAGCGATGCGACACGTGCACATAAATCTTTTTGATAAAAAACATTAAGATGATATGGATCTTTCCTTTTGATCTCTTTCAGTTGTAAGCGTACACACACCTATCTTCACAGAAGGACCGACTATGTACGTTTAAAACTCAGTGCAACACGTCTTATATAGTTTTCATACTGTTAGATTTAAGCTCTCAAGTGGCGCAATTCCCTCGAGTCAATTCGTCCTTGCAGCAACGAAGTAATTACGCTAGAACGTCGCTGATGAAAAAACAACAACATGTCCAATGCAACATCATCCAATTTGTCGTTTTCGCCAATAGTAACGACATATCAAGTGAAATCAGATAGTATATCTTATGATTGGGTGTACTAAAGGGGTCTCGTCACGAGCCTGCAAAGAAAAACAAATTGATCAGTTTCGTGATAATACAAGACAATTAAGTTATAGAGTCGAGAAGTAAAACTAATATTGTCAAATTAACATTCGGAACAACGAATGCTGCAGCGCCACACAGAAAGAGAAAATAGTATAAAATACATCAATTTGTAGCAATTTTTAAAATCTTTGTTTCATCTAAATAATGTCGAGCATCCGCTGGCGGGTAGGTTATCGTGTTGAATATGAAAAACAAACACAAATCTACCAACGCATTTTTCCGGAAAAATGCCGAATCGGTTTCCATTTTACGTAGGATATAGATATTTCAGTTAGTGTTTTAAATGTGTCATTAACAATGCGTTGTGTTTTTGTTCTTATTTGTTCTAATGTGTTCTTAAAATGTTCATAAATTGCAATTTCCTGTCAAAATTTGTGTTCGTGTTTTTTTTAGGTTTGTGTTTCTTTACCTGATAGATAGGTAGGTTTTTGAAAACAATGTGGACGCTAAACAGAGAAAAAACTTGAAATGGCCTAAACTTAGAGCGGATCAGACTTAAGTAAGTGGCGTGGTTAAACTGATATTAAGGCGCCTGAATGGAACAATAAGGCTTACACTTTTACATCTACATTCATTAAAATACATTTCACGGCGCTATAAAATGTAAAATATAAACTGTTGTATTGAGGGCCAATACAAACAAAAACCAGACAAAAATTTACTTGTTTACCATAGATCCCCTTCGAACTACAAGTCGACATCTAACTGACAATCGTGAGTCCTACCATTTATGCACCTGAAACTGAGATTTCTTGATTAACCTGCGTTTTATTTACCTGTATTTTCTCATCTTATTTACTTTTTTAAAGGTGTATTTTTAATAGCTTGCTGGTTGTTCTATATCAAAATTTACTCCCACGACCGAGCCATTTACGAGGAGAAAAGCAAAGAATTGTTTTATGTCAGAGGTAATCAATATATTGTAAAATATATTTTGAATATGAGATATGCTGATCATTAAAATAACTATTTATAGTATATACTAAAGTGAAATTAAGAGAATCTATCTCTAGTTGCAGTGTGTGATACACACACAAAATCCGAGGGCTTACATTTTTTTTCTAGGAATTTGCACCTTGCTTGATAAAAACACTGTCCTGGACAGTTTGATTCTTTTTAGGTTATTTTGTTAGGTTCTTTCGGTTCTACCTCTTTTCGACATTTTGAGATCATTTTGGGACGTGGTCTGCGTGTGACACTAGGGGCGAGAACGACTTTAATGGCGTTGTTTCAATTAAATGTCACGGACATGATATCCTTCTCCTCAGTCATAATTGTTTTTTACCGAATCAACCGGTTCTTATGCTAACCTTTAAATGCCGATCACCGGACAAGGATGTCATACTACAAGGACTACATCTTGTTTGGGGGGCCGCGGTGGCCTAGTGGTTAAAGTCGCCGACTTGTAATCATAAGAGCCTTTCACCTCCTAGATTCGATCCCCCGTCAAGGCGACCTCGTGTGAGAAAGTTGCCAGCTACTTGCCGTAGGTCGGTGGTTTACTCCGGGCACTCCGGTTTCCTCCACCAGTAAAAC
>JAUMGZ010192452.1:326-13130 GCA_032359645.1 Pododesmus macrochisma | reverse complement strand
TTTATAAGAGCCATCCTGTGGTTGTTTATAAGAGCCATCCTGTGGTTGTTTATAAGAGCCATCCTGTGGTTGTTTATGAAAGCCATCCTGTGGTTGTTTATAAGAGCCATCCTGTGGTTGTTTATAAGAGCTATCCTGTGGTTGTTTATAAGCACTATCCTGTGGTTGTTTATAAGCGCATCCTGTCGTTGTTCATAAGAGCAGAGTCCTGTAGTTGTTTTATCATAAAAATCCAATGCAGTTCTATAGTTCTTGTTATAGACTTAAATTCACCTGTTACTTCTCTTAGAATTGTCAAGATAAAAAGAAGCTTATGATCATACCAGTTTGTGTACAGGTATATGGTAGAGTTATCTCGATAGGTGTAAACCCTGCTATTGACATATATTTTTGATCTGAATATAAAACCTGCATCATAAAAGTCAAGAAACTTTGCTTTCTGTGAGTTTTTTGCTTCTGATATATAATAGATCAAATTGTAATTTAATTGTATATATATAGTCTTATAAGATTTGATAACCACGTTTATGTGCTGTTCAAGAATTGTTACTTGGCTTAATAAAGATGTACACATATTTAAAGGTTTAATCTAGTCTACCAAACGTTTTATGAAGTAACCATTTTCATATTTAAAGGTTTAATCTAGTCTACCAAACGTTTTATGAAGTAACTATTTACATATTTAAAGGTTTAATCTAGTCTACCAAACGTTTTATGAAGTAACCATTTATTTTTAGAGCAATAAAGTTGAGTTAGCTTATTTATTATATAATATGCTTAAAAGGCAAAATGTTGAGACATGCTTTCATCATGCATTACAACACAAAATAGGAATTGAAAAATATCTTCGATATCGAAACAGCTAGGTCACCAGGCCTCCTTATATATGGTTATTTAATCTAATAAACTGCCATATAGACAGAAGTTCATTAAGGTTGGGGCAATGGTCCTTACAGAAAATTGATGATATGCTATGAAAGTCTAGCAAATCAGCAGCATTGAAAGCAAGTACTTTTCGTTGGGCCCTGAGCAGGACGTGCTGTGTTACTGTTTTGAATCCAATTTTTCACATTATCAGGCCATTATTTACACATTAATCACAAAGTTTTCTGTCTTTTCACAAATTGAATGTTCCATTAGTGATTCGTAAGCAGGTTCTGTGTATGTAAATCCCTCGTAGATGGCATTACCATTCCATTTTGTCGAATGCCAATATCCTGGCTTACCACAGAGGAACGGCTGATCAGATAGCAATTGACATTAAAGTGAACGTACCTAGAAGTAAACTTGTCCTATAAAGTCAAGGACAAACAAGCCATTTATGTGACAAGGTTGTCTTGTTGACATTTAACTAACATTTTACAATAATCATTAATCATTCCTAATTTTAAGTTTGTGTCCATGAAATTGTACAAAAAGGAGACATTTGGAGAACCTATTAAGCCCTTATTAGAATGTAAAACACTGATTCTAAAATCTAAAAGGTGTGCTGCTTCTGAAGACGATAAACAGTTTGGTTTTGGTATTTTCATTTAATGAAGCATTTTTATGCCCCTGTTACAAGAGTTGTTGGGGCATTAAGTATTTGCCTTTTTTCTACCCCCCTTTTTGTGGGTCTGTCCTTTGGCCACATTTTAATCAGTCTTTTGATTGACTCCCTTTACTGGGAAGCATAAGTTCAAAAGACTTGAATCTTCTTTTATGGTTGCTCCTTGAATTTTCATAACCAACAAAATCTCAACCTGATGAGTCTTTGCGATAGATGTTTTGTTGTTCCTACAAAGAGATCAGTGCTGACACTTCCCCTCATCCTGAACCTGTGATAGATGCAGCCCACAAATCAAAACTCCTGATTACTTCTATCATGGGTTCAGTTTAAGTGGGAAGTGTCAGTATCCATGATCTCTTTGTAAGAACAAAACATTTAATGCAGAAAACCTATTTCAAATTGAACCTATTTTGACTGTCAAATAAATTTCACATTAAAGGTAAATTTTTCTGTGATATTTGAATTATTTTTCACTAGACGTCAAATTTAGAAGAAAAAAATAAGTCTGTTCACATGATATGATAAGTTTTATAGCCTCAGTTTTATTCATGTACATAAATTGTTAATTTATCTTGATGAAACTAATTGTCTTTGATAGGCAGCATCTATCGATCTATCGATGAAGCTTTAATTAACTATAGCTAGCTGGTGTATATATATATATATGAATGAAATGTTAACAGCATTGCTCGAAGTAATCGATTATCTAAAACATGTTTTTGAAATGTCAAGTGCACACTAAAAATTTATTGGAAGCTTCTTAATTAACGACAAGTTTTATAGCTAACTTTCCACACATAAATACCTAATTGGTCTAATATAACATACTGGTTATTGATTATCATTGTTTGAAAATTTATTTCATATATTTTCTGATCAGCTCTTTTGAGTTGCTGTGATCTTGATGTTACAAGCTGTACCTGTATTGAATACATACTTGTAATTTTGAATTTTGCAGAAAGAGACAATAAAATATTTTGTAACTGTAACAGGGTCAATAAATATCACTGACCTGTTGTGGTTCGAACCTGGGTACCCTGACTCTACAGTCCAACGCTCTACTCATTTAACTAAAGGCGATCTGTCCTTTTCCGCTAGCTTACTAAGTATATATATAGGAGTTTTAATTATATATATCAGCTATAACTTTACACAAAGTGACATGACCTTAACTTGACCTTCATATCAAATGAAAAAGAATCTTGATTGATGTCATTGTTTTTCAGGAAGTGTAATTTTATTAACCAAACAAATGCATGCTGGGAAGTTCTAGACAGGTAGCACATATAATGTTGATGGATTTGAATTCATGTGATGTTCCTGCCATGAGTTTCCGTTGTCTCGTATGGTGGTGAAATCATGTGTAATCATTGCTAAGGGTTGGTCAGTTTTACAATGCACTGATATAACAGCCTCTTGTTTGTTGTAGTTCAGTGTGAGTTCTGCTCGCCAGTGTAAATTATTTACACCAATAATTGATATTGCTTAGTTAGCTTTATTGAAATAGATTTTTAGTCAGTGGAAATTGAGTTTGTTTCAATTGATCTGAGGCAATGTGAGTTCATAAATAAATGATAAATAGATATGACTTTGACGGGGTTGTCATAGAGCATTTACTACATTAATTGGTTTCTGACACAGTTCTGTGTTTTGGGTAAAAAACATGCTGGTCAAGTTTTGATTCTTTTTGTTGATATTTATGACAGGCTTCAGTTACAAATTACTGTCAACTTGTATATTATTTTCTTGGGTATTGTAGTTTTGATTTTGATATATTATTGATTTTCAATACTTCAATTTTCAGAAGCCATATATATTTATTATGGTGTGTAATATGCACATTAATTAAACTTAATATTTGTTCTATTACTGACAGTTGAGAAAGGATCTTGTACATAAGTCAAATTCAACAGATACAGTGATAAGAATCTCTTCTTGTTTTAATTTGGTGTCATAATCGTGAAATCATAACATAGAATCTTATAATATTATTCACCCTGAATTATGCAAGCTATAAAGATTACTGAATTATAATTTATCCAAGCTAACTAAGCAATATACTTTCTAGTTATTCCATCAATTTAAAAGTAATTCTAATAAAAGTAAAATTGATTTCAAATAACGAAAAATTTAAATGTTACATTTAAATGTATTCTTTGTTAAAAAATACTTTGATTGCTTTATGCTTCATTCCATACAATGATTCCAATGTTTAATTGTTACTTTTGCAATGTAAGTTAAACTCTGTTTTTGTTCATGAAATTTTCTCAATGTGTCATTACATGAAATTGATCTTCTTAAATTGCTTTAAAGTTAATAAATGAATATTTGTCAGACTTGATCTAATATTGAGTGGATTGTATTTTCACCTAAACAATGTTTTGTTTTCTTTTGAATGTAGGATAAACTTCCAGTTCTAATCACAAATGTCATCAGTAAGTGAATACGTTATCAATGAACAACGATACAAATAACAGCACTTACATATAATAGATTTATTGAAATTCTATAATCCAGCTCCACCTCAGGCCTTCCAATTTCTGGCGAGCATCTGCCATTTGGTTTGATAATAAGTGACACACCCAACACATTAAATACAGTGTAATGTAGATTGAGTTCTTGTGATGATTGCATGCATTGTACTTGGTATATGGATTGTTAAATTGTATACTGTTTGTGGTCCTGGATGATGCTGTAAAATGCATATTGATACCCCTATTGTTACAAGCACAACCGTCCCTGCCTCAGGGGATTTGGTCATCAGACAGCCATTTGATGCTCTCTTCAGTGTGAATTTATAAGTATATACTTCATCAGAGCAATGACAATGGTGAACCTATACTTAAAGTGACACATGTATAATTAACAGTGTTTGTAAATTTTTACAAAGGACTGACAGGATAGCTGTATGTGTGTGTATATCTGATGCTGGATGTGGTGCTCAGGTAACATTAACAGGTGATGAACATTCTGACTAAATAACACAGTGACGTATTAAAGTGTGGAAGGGCGGCACTGCGTCTTTCATTTTTGTGCTATAGTTGTGTTGTAACAAATGATGCTGGATGCAGTGTATTTTGATGGTAGCCTTTACAGGTGTTTAAAAGTAATCCCTGGGGTTGCATTGGAGAACTTACCAGGACACTTATAAGATTCGTTCAGCATCTCTAGTCATGTAACTGTGTGATGCAGACAATAGATCGGGATGATTATTGTCTATTTATGTACTGTTCACTCCACAGTGCGTACAGAATATAATGCATCACATCAGCAGGTGACAGAATCTAAGGAAAACATTGACAAGATTTGTCAAATTTTAGCAACTTCTTTAGTTTTCAGCTATTTTACTTATCACTCTTCAGAGCATATAGCTAGTGCATCACATTGGCAGATGACAGATTCTTATACGAAAACGTTGACACGATTTGTGGGATTTTAGCACCTTGTTTTTATCTGTTTATTTACTGTTCATTCTACAATGCGTACATCAATATAGTGCAACATCATAAGGTGACAGGATCTTAAGGAAGACATTGACACATCAGATATATGGAGTTTTATTACCTTGTTTTGTCGATGAGGTGCAAAACCTATTAAAAAGTACTCTCTAATTTGGGAACTGACTGGAATAGCACTATACTGTTTCATTTATGAATGAATAACTGATATTAGCTGTGATGCTTTTAGAAATAATTCCATTAATTCATTAGCTGTAAATGGTACTCTGTGTGATTATTAGATAAATATGACATGGTTTAGTGAACATCCTATAAGAGGATAAAATTGAAGAGGCTGGCAAAGTGGAAATTGTGTAATCAACAGTGAATAACTATAGTTCTCCTTGTTTTGTTCAAAACATTTGCTGGAAATGTTAATGTTTAATTCATAAGATGATCATGCAGGCTTAGATTGAATTATGCAGTTTTGGATTTTCAAAATGTTTGGGTACTTTGTGATTTCCTTGGTGATTAATATTGCAAAAATAAGCTTAATAGATAGTTCTGCATGATGGGGGAAATTGTTTGCCATCAACATTTTAACTGTAAATTACTTTAAATCTGCAGGTCAAATATGTAACATTGACCTTGATTTAATTAAGTAAACTAAGGGAGAATAACCTGGAGGTCAGAGATTGTTGGACTTCATCCACTTGATTATAATTTCTTATTACTCCCACTGGACATTGCTGGCAGACCTTTAATATGTTCCAATTGAGTTTATCTTTGAAGGTGATGGAACTCCCTAAAGGGAGTTATTGACAGGTGTTAAGGGACCTGAAGCTTCACTATGGTGGCCTAGCTTATATTGCCTACAGACAATAAGTGTGGCTGGGAAATAAGATTTTCACCCTGTAAACAATGGAATCAATAATTGTTCTACTGTACAATGATAAATAGTGTTGGTTGGTTACCTGTTGTTGAGTAATATTCATACCTGGATTGTATATACCAATTGGTACCATTTTATCTGTGCTATCAGTATAATGAAGCTATAAGTATAGTAATGACTGAATTATCAAACAAGACTTTATTGTAACAATTGAACAACAGAACAGAACAATTGTTGTGCTTTGAAAGACTTGGATAGAAGTTAGAAATCTGATATTCTGGAAATTGTGCAGCATCTTTTTGTTTCTTCATGGCAAAGACTCTTTCCTGTTCCTGATATCAGACACAGTTTATGTGTGCAAAATAGATATTTTAGACAAGAATATTGTTATTTATTAAGTGGTTAAAAATGTCATAGATCTCATATTTGAAAAGAAGACATGACAGTGACAAAGGATTAAGTGAAAACAGGCAATATTTCAGAGATTACATGCAGCTGCAGTGTATTTTATTTTATGGTCTTTCAATTCAAAAGTGATACATAATCTGTAAGATGCTGGTAAATTGTGCCGGAATGTTTGAAATAGATTGTCTTGCTGTCAGTTATATGACAAGTTGATTTCAGTCACTATGTGCAGACAAAAAGCAAATGGTTCTAAAAATGGAACAAATGATTTTTTTGTGGTGCCAAGCATTGACAGTTACAGATCAGATGTACTTAAGTATAATCAATTGTTCATTCTGAAGTGCCAAATCTGTAGAAAGGAAGGTTTATTATTGTAAACATGCAGATAATGGCAATTCTTGCAGAGACAGAATCATGGAATTGCATTAATAAGCCTAATTATTGTGCATTTGAAAAGATACAAACAAGTTTTCAGAGTACTGAAAGTACTGCTTTAGATTAAAACTGCACGCTGACCAAGGAATTATCAGTTAACATAACAGTAAACAAAGTTCATAGCTGAACACAATTTAATTTCAAAATGGGGCAGAAGTGTTCAGGTGGTTTCATTCACAGGAAAAACCAAAGTTCGCCATATTATTGCAAGTCTAAGAGAAAAGTTTTTGCAGTAAGTATACATTGTGAAACACTAACAGTTTCTGTTGGTTCCCTGTATCAGTTAGATAACAGTTGGAAATATTTTTTTTAAAATTATTCTTATCAATTTCATTTAATGTGAATGTAGATGCAATCAGGTTTCAAAAATAGGGTTAAAATTGTCTCTTAAGATTGACTGTGTCAAGTTTTCATCACCCTCTATAAGGGACGTTTACAGCAGGAACTAGTTGTTGCTTATTGGAAATCTTGGAATCCCCTTGAAATCAAACAGATCGGAGTGGGACTAAATATTATGTAATAAATCACATTCAATCTAATATGTAGGATTTTCTTAGATTATTCATACCATGCTTAAATGTCAACTAAAGTTTAAATCTTCTTGTTATGAGCCTTTGTATTTCCTGCATAGAACTAAAGATAAATCAAACTAACAAGCAATAAAATTGCTGTATAAATTGATGAAGCATTTGCAGTTTTAGTTAAAAATATTTTATATCTGTATTGAAGTTTTTCAATTTTGTATTAATCTCATACAGTCACTTTGAATTCCAAATACATTGCATTTATTAATGCAGACAATATTTGTATCAAATTTACAACGCTTTTAAAGATACTCGCGACAGTGATTTTTCCAAACCTTGGCCTTTAACTTTGACATTATAAGTATATTATAAGCACAATAGACCCTATAACATATATATTAGTAGTAAACATTTTTTTGTTTAGTACCCATATTCAGAAATATGAAAATTCCCAAACATCAGGTAAAAACAAATCAGCCAATTAAGTGTTTTTTTACCATGTCCAGAAGGTCCCTATTTTCTATTACATACATGTAGTTGACCCTAGAGGGGCCTCCATTTGGCATTCTATCTTATTAAAGTGTACCTTGTTTACACCTTTTTGGACTTTTAAATGTCACTGTTTGAAACTAAACTTATATCAAAGATTTGAGGCTCTGTTTTCTGAATCTGTCTATTCTGATTTGCCATGCCAATTTTCAAAGAGTTCCAACCATAAATAAAGAGAAACTAATGGGACAAAAAACATGACACCTATAATTGGCATTTTGGAAGTGGAGAAAATCACATTATGGTGTAAATGCTGACAAATTTCTTCAAAAATCCTGTTATAGAAATCACATCAAACACAGCTGTGTTTAAGCCAAATCTTACAATAACAGAGACTTCGGCAGTTTTACAAACTATGACAGTTGGAAAGAAACTGTAGGTTTTCGCAGTAAAAGTGGCTGTGAGTTTGACAGTTTTTGACTCAGCCCACCTGTGATGGTTCCTATGACAGTTGGAAAGAAACTGTAGGTTTTCACAGTTAAAGTGGCTGTGAGTTTGACAGTTTTTGACTCAGCCCACCTGTGATGGTTCCTAGCTTGTTTGGTTAAGAGATAAACACAATCACAATGTTTGGTCATCAGGTGTTAAACCAAGAGCCCCCAGGTTGATGTGATGAAAGGCTCAGTAATCATTAGTAGTTGACTACCTATACATAGCAACAACAACAGGGGGTACAATTTGACTGTTACACCTTACTGGGGTTTACCTGGGAGGATTTAAAACATCTGTTTATGTCTCACTGAGATGGATAGACAGATTGTCTTTGTTGAATTTACCTGAAAATGTATGGTGCAGGCAGAGATGACTTCTGTCTTTGCAACCAAATTCTGAAGGGATACATATGCTGGAATTTTTGTGAGGGATTTTGTTTGGAAGAGTATTGTTAATGGACTACTTCATTGATACATTTGGCATATTAAACCATTCTTTATGTGTTCTTCAATTAGACTTATAATAGGATGATTTACATGTTATATACATGTATTAGGATGCAGAATTATTCACCAATGCAGGCATGGACTTGCTGTTACAGTTTTGACTTAGGACATTTACATGCATTGTTAAAATTGTGAAATGTGGCCTGGTGTTAGTATGCAATGTAACAGTTGAGCAGTGATCAGATTTGGAAGGTTTTAAAGTTTGAAACAATTTGACAATGTCTGTGGCTCTGATATCCAGTTCTGTGAAAGCTGTATATAAAACTTGTTTATTTCTCTACAAATGGAAGATGTATGGACTAAAACACATCTATTTGGAGCTACATGTAAACTTTTTTTTCAGTTTTAAATTAACAAGCCGTCTTTAAATGTGTTAATTATTTTTTTGCATTTAAATTAACAAGCAGTCTTTAAATGCGTTAATTATTTTTTTGCATTTAAATTAACAAGTGCTTTGAAGTGCTGTTAATTAGCGGATGCATTTTTACCTGCATGATGTCAAAGGTCATGATCCATCAGGTCACAGAGGTGTTCAATTGTTGGCATGCTCTAATATCATGTAATGTGTGCAGATCAGTGAGACATTTCATAACAAATAGGGTACAGAATTTGTGTATTCAAGGACACATTCAGTTTTGATAGGATTTTTTCGAAACTTTGCACAGGTCTGTCTTCCAGACATATTGAAGATGTGCACCTCCTATATATAAAAATCAAAGTTTCATGGAATGTTGAAAGGCTACTATATGTTAACAGTTGAACTCGGTTAATTTTTTTAATTTTTATATTTTATATTCTCAGGGTACCATAATTGTGAGAAAATTTGATAACTTTTGTGGAAATTATTTACAGAAACACCCACATTTATAAAGAGAGAAAGTTTAATTTGGCTTCTTCAGAATATTAGAATTCTTGTGATTGTCAAGATGACTTTGGTATTATAGATTGAATTCAAATTTTGCCATCTATAGGAAATGTTTGAGTATAGTCTGAATATTGACGTATCAGGTCATGTATCAGATGAATTTTTGTTATGCTGGAAACATTTTGGAGAAGACTTATATGGGCTTTGCCTGTAACTTGTCTTAACCTTTTAATTATTTGTTCATAGATATGTATTTGTTATTAATTTATTTGTAAATAAAGTATTTCTTAAATTGAAATCAAATGAAATTCTGTCATAAAAATCAATCATGTTAGTTGTGGTTCCATGTGATATATTATCACTTTTAATACTTATGTTTCATTTCTTTGTATCCTTTCAGGTTAATGAGGAATGTAACATACTGAGACTGAGTTTAACGGAAGCTCAAAATGAATGTGACATAGCCAGGAATGAACGCAATACTCTCCAGTCAAAAGTGGTTGACCTTGAGCATGGTGTCAAGGTCAGTAAACTACGATTTTATCTCGACAGTTGATCTTGGAGTGTTAAAATGAAAGTTTCTGTATTAACATATAGATTGTATTCGCTTTGAATTTTATCACCAAGTTTGCAGCATATATTGGTAGACCTTTTCCCATCTAGAGATTGAGTGTTTGTCTGTTAAGCTTTACTGTTCCGCTACATGTAGACAACAATACTAACGTCCGTTTTAAAATTGGTAAATTTAGCACATGTAATTATATGGTTCATTTGAAGTGTAATATTCAGAATTCATGTGCAAAAACAAAAAACGACCCCCTACAAAGTTTAAGCATTTAAGCTTTAATACATGCAGTCATCTATTGTAATTTATTAGTCCCTCTGGACCGAAGGTTCAAAGTGGACTTTTCTCATACAAATCCCGTCCGTCGTCCGTCGTCTGTCGTCCGTCGTCCGTCTGTCGTAAACTTTTCACATTTTCGACTTCTTCTCCTTAACTACTGGACCAATTTCATCAAAACTTGGTAGGGAGTATCCCTTGGGGAAGGGGATTCAGATTTGTTCAAATGATGGAGTTGGGCCCCCAGGGGGCACCACTAGGGGGCCTAAAGGGGGGAAAATTGACAAAATTTAAAAAATCTTCTTCTAATAAACTAGAAGGCCTAGAACTTAATGTTTTGGTATGTAGTAACCTTAGGGCACGGAGAACCAAGTTTGTTCAAGGCGTGTCCCTGGGGTCAAAAAAGGTTACGCGTTTTGGGGTCAAAGTTCAACAATATAGCATATATGTTAACTATTTATATTTTCAACTTATTCTCCTAAACCATTAGACCATTTTCATCAAAACTTGGTAGGAAGTATCCCTAGGCAAAGGGGTATTCAGATTTGTACCCAGGGAGGGTCACTTGGGGGGCCCAAATGGTAAAAATTTGATAAAATTTCAAATATTTTCTTATAAACTAGAAGCCTAGTGCATTATGCTTTAGTTTGTAGTAACTTTAGGGCATGGAGAACCAACTTTGTTCAAGGAGTGACCCTAGGATCCAAAATATTCAAAATGCCAATCCAGATGGACGTTAAGGCCCCATGGGCCTCTTGTTTGTTTTGTTTTTTGTTTTTTGTTTTTTAGTTTTTGCGTACAAGAAGGTACGCCGTTGTCGTAGTTAACAGCTCTTGCAAGAAGTATTGATGTTTCAAATTTGGTGACGATGCAATACATTTTTTGTTCTAGCGAATGTTTTTGTACTGAAGTCGCTTCGTTTACGGTAAAACCTTACCAAAATAAAACCATTTTAAAAACAAAATGGGAAACTTTTTTGCAACGTTACCTTAACGTAAATATGAGGTGAAATAGAACTAAATATAACTTCATCCATTTAAATTTGTTCAAAAACGTTATGTACTATTTTTAATATTATGAAAATTTGAGTAAACAACTGATAAGGGACCATCCATAATTATCATCCTTTTACCAAAGTCTGCAAACCGCACGCTAGGGGTAGGGGGTTTACTTGTCATCATTTTTTTGCACGCTTAAAATTTTGGATATCACAACAACGTTGTTTGCTGTTTGCAGACTTTGGAAAAAGGATGATATTTATGGATGGCCCCTAACAGTTCCCAATGAATATATATGCCAAAATTGTTACTATGATTGGTTGGTTGGTTGGCATGTAGTTGTGAATATTTCAAATTTAATATGCAAATTGCAATTCAGCTTTTTTGAAAACCACCAGTCAAAACGTAACTGAAACGTTGAAAGAATGTACATTTTAGTAAAACTCTGATTACAATTCAAGGTGAAAGTATAATTTAAACTGCCAGGACAAAGATGTTAAGCAATCTTCTCTCTACCGGTTAGAATATTGTGACCGAGCGAAGTAGCATGTCTCTGCAGCGTGATATTTCAGTGAGGCAACACTATAAGTGTGCTCTATTATGAACACACACCGTAAATACATGACATATACATGAGATGAAGGGTCGGGAGGCTCACAGTTCAGCAATCATTTCAACGTATATATTAGATGTTTATGAAAATTGACGAAAATGCATTGCACTCATTTTATATGTCCTAATGTAAGATAATTCATATGAATGAAAAATATTTAATTTTAAGGTCGCTCTGTTACAAGCAGGTACCGTATAGAAATGATCTAAATTAAAGTTGAAGGAACGTTATGGAGGATCAAAGGTCAGCAATCATTTCAACATATATATTGGATGTTATGAACATTTAAATAAACGATCCCCAATATCAGTAGATGTTAGATAATTTTAGCGAAATGTGCTATAATCGTAATGGAACGTTACAAATAATATAGGTTATATACATTAACATAAAGAAGAACTTTTGTTACATAACTAAAACGTTATCAGAGCATTTTATATAAACTGAGTTAATCTAACTTTGTAAAGCAAACATTCTAAAACATTACACAATATCATTACTAGGAGATACAATTACTTACGTTATTATCATATCATATTGCTTATTTTAACGTTATATTGATATAACACTAACTTGAGTCGCTAAGTGTTCTCTCGTGGTACATTAAATACATGTACAGAACAACATTCTTAAAGGAAACACGATTGATGTTGATATCGACGCCACACTCAAAAATAAAATCAAAAATACAAATTCTTCCTAAGATTGAAAAGTATTTTAAAATATCAACTTTACCATCATTTAAACATGCCCAACAT
>JAUMGZ010192430.1:0-13130 GCA_032359645.1 Pododesmus macrochisma | reverse complement strand
TAGTTGGAAAATACTAGTGGTTTGTCAAGGATGTTTTTGGTTTGTCAAGGCTGTTGTTGGTTTGTCAAGGCTGTTGTCAAGGCTGTTGTTGGTTTGTCAAGACTGTTGTTGGTTTGTCAATGCTGTTGTTGGTGTGTCAAGGCTGTTGTTAGTTTTTCAAGGCTGTTGTTGGTTTGTCAAGGCTGTTGTTCGTTTGTCAAGGCTGTTGTTGGTGTGTCAAGGCTGTTGTCGGTTTGCAAAATGATTACAAATCACATTTTCAGAATACAAATACAATGCTTGTTGTTTTTGTTTTTTTCATAGTTGGAAAATACTAGTGGTTTGTCAAGGATGTTTTTGGTTTGTCAAGGCTGTTGTTGGTTTGTCAAGGCTGTTGTTGGTTTGTCAAGACTGTTGTTGGTTTGTCAATGCTGTTGTCGGTGTGTCCAGGCTGTTGTTGGTGTGTCAATGCTGTTGTTGGTTTGTCAAGGCTGTTGTCGGTGTGTCAAGGCTGTTGTTGGTTTGTCAAGGCTATTGTTGGTTTGTCAAGGCTGTTATCGGTGTGTCAAGGCTGTTGTTGGTGTGTCAAGGCTGTTGTTGGTTGTTGGTGTGTCACGGCTGTTGTTGGTTTGTCAAGGCTGTTGTTGGTGTGTCAAGGCTGTTGTTGGTGTGTCAAGGCTGTTGTTATTTTGTCAAGGCTGTTGTTGGTTTGTCAAGGCTGTTGTTGGTGTGTCAAGGCTGTTGTTGGGTTGTCGAGGCTGTTGTTGGTTTGTCAATGTCTTTCTGTTCCTCTCACCTTGTTTGTTATGTATCATACGTCTTGTTTTATCGCGCTGTGTACTACATAGTACAAGCAGAAAGTTAATCACTGTTTTAGGACTTAAATTTGTTGGTTATTTTTATTGCAAAAGTACATAACAATCAAATCATCTTCATTAAAATTTGTTTCCAATAAATACTGAAAAGGTTTATTTGCATTGAACGTAATCTATTTAGAGCAATGAGTAGCAACAAGACGCTATATAAAAGACAAGTCATGCGCATGAAAAAAAAACAACAGCAAAAAAGAAACATTGAAACATTTTAAACAATGTTTGCTTTTATAATTGTGTGGTTCGCGTACATAAAACACAACCTAATATAAATATTTAGAGCTTAAAATCAAAGATCACGAACCACATTAAAACAGAAGTCAAACCAGGTGGTCGCGAAGACATTTGCATTTCATACTTGACAAGCCATCAGCAACTGCATAAAAAAATGCAGCATCAGAATATAACAAACTTAAAATGATGTCACAACAATACTCAAGACTAGTTATTCATACGGATTGACTTAGGACGGTCACCCAGCACGAAACTTGGCGATGTAGTTAAACCGGTTAATGAGCGCCACTGTTTCTATTAACAACCGTTTGTATATTTGGAATTTGGATCAGAAGAGTAGGACACACTTTACAGGGACAAGGTAAAGTAGACACATCTCAAAATGTTCACAAGCAGCTACTGCCAGATAACGACGTGGTACGTTCATTTGTTGACATTTCTTCTCACAACAAACTTTGCTATGAAAACACTATCCATGTTGTCTGTATAAAACAATTCATTGGAATAAAAGTAATAAACATTAATAGCATCAAACAATTCAACCAAGAATAGAAATAAATAATTAAAATGACATCATAGCACGTATCAAGACTGGTTATTTGTGCGGACAGACTTGGAGCGGAATATGTATTTTGGACAGCCAAGACATAGGCCTTCAATTCCTATACGTTTAAACTCAGAACTATTGTTGTTGTTATACATTTTCATTTGGTGATGCAATCGCCTTCAATAGCACTTCAAATGCAGCATGTGATAAAGCACCGCGTTCTCGCTCGAGACATGTGAATGTGCGTACAATAGTCCCGCAGAAAATACTAATATAAAACGCTTTAAACACCTTAATAGATATATATTTATTGTTATAGATTTTAATTTAAAGACAAACGAAAATATAAGTAATAAACTGCACTGATGTTGCAAACCTACTGGTATAACTGCAGCATGTGTCACAGACAAACTGAACGGAGTGCGTTATACCAGTAGGTCGGCAACATCTATGCAGTTTATTGCTTAATTAAGTATTACAGTAGTTACAATCTACATTTATAATGTACTGATTAAGGAAGGATTACATGTGAATTTTAGGGCTTGACAACCAACATCAACATCAACAAATATCAAAAGTTAATACAACACACATAAAACCACATTTTAAAACGGACACATTCAAACATTTTAACTCACTGAAATCACAATGAACGAAATGTCCAAGATAATCACACAATTCAATATATCACATTGGTCATGTGTGGTTAGAACACTTGAACTCATTTTCACAGGAATGGCTGATTTTATTACAATGGTGTCTCTTTACAACGATTAGGTTTGCCAATAAGTTTTTGGTCATTGTAAAGAATTTGCTGTTATAATGAATGCAAATTATAGTAATGTTTCAAATTTCTCGTCGTTGTAATGAGTTTGCTGTTATAATTAGTGTCGTTGTAAAGAGACTTCACTATACCAGCAGTATTGTTGTCTTTTTAATTATACAGATTTTTTTTTATAGATAGATAAAACTGCTGGAAAGTATTAATGACTCAGAATAGACTTTGTTATTGGTGCACACGGCAAATCTCGCAAGAATCCGTTACTCTCTTTCAAATCTCGCCTGTACTTGGTGACATGTGTCTACACCTCTCATTTCTTTGCCGGGAGTAAACGTTTCACTCAGTGTGGTGTACCTTGGATACGAATATGGTGCTATTTCATAAAAAGAATACAATATAACATTTTTCAAAGCTTGTATATAAACATTAATGAATGGCGCGTCCTCAATTTGCCTTTCAGATAAATGCAGTCTCATTGAAACAAATCAGCCCGTCATGATCACGTGATTAGATATTATTGTTGACCGGTGATGTGTTCGAAACGCATGAGATCGATCAATAGAAGCTTAAAAAACCATTGGCGTTAGTATTGATTTATCATGTACATGTGTACATTGTATGGATCTTTAAATGAATACAACTCGAACAGTCACGTTTTTTTTTTAAATAAGAAGAAATAGGATGAACAGAACAAAGGGTGTTGACAAACAAGCAATAGTTCCATCAAAAAGTCACCACCAGAATGATCTGAAATGCAGAAACAATAAATGTCAGATTTAAGCCTATCGCTGGACTTATTATTATAGCCTATCCAATGTAACCATGTCACATTGATAACAACTGGTTATACAGATACTGACTGATTCCGTGAAGAGTAAATATAGAAGTAAGTACGAACAACCAAGACAATATTCTAAGGCTGAAAGTTCATGAATATTGGCAAACAAGTATACATATTTCAATTTGAGTGTTGATTAAACGTCCTAAGTCGTTCCTCGGTATTGCAGGCTGAAAAAAACTAGGCCATGCGTTTTATTGTGTTTTTACAATATTTCGATGTTTGTGTTCATTCCTTCTAACGTTAAGCTAAACCATATGGTATTTCTATTCCTGCATAACTTGTCGATACATGTGCTGTCCGGAGATAAACGCGCAGCGCTAGCTTAATCCATACCTGGTTACATGTGGTGTGATATTCACACTTGTTCAGAGACCCGTGAATGGCTTTGCCTTGATAACACCAACACAGGACACAAGATGAAATGTAAGTAAATGTTGTATTTATATCACTTTAAAATGAAAATGGACATCAAATTCTCCTTAAATACAAGATTTAATTCCTATTGATTTGAACGTCTCTATTGATTTATGTTCAGTATTTCATAACCGGAGAGCTTAATTATTCGTCTAATTTTACGCAAATGTTTGTAAATAGCTGTTTATGTATGTCACAGCTACGATGTTTCCTGATAAAAAAAATAACAAAAAATAACAAAAACATATGTAAGAAGATCAAAAATTGCAACACGAATTTCATTTGTATTAAATAATAAGGGAAGTTAATATTTTCACATTCATTTTTATATTCAATACTGTTGATATATTTTATCTTATAGGCTATCTGGCGATATTCCAGCGTTGTTTTCACTTTTGCAAGAGAAAGGCTAATCAAAAGTATAGTGTATGGCTGTTTTCCGTTATATTTATATTGGTGTTTATAGGAGTCCGGTACGAACGTTTGAAATGCGGGGACCAATGCATAGCCTTAAGAGCAGGACAAGATACATGTAAAACAAATATAGCCTATTATAAAGAAAAATTTCTTATACAAAAATCTATAAAGACAATTCTCATGTGGACAAATGTCTTTACGGTTACAGATTTTACCAAGGATTCACAATATTTTCAAAAAAATAATTATAGCTGCATCGTTACCTCTGATAGGTCTTTGTTAAAATCGGCCGATGCTATTGTCTTCCATTATCCTGATATGAGACCGTGGATGACGATGCCATCATACAGATCACAAAGACAACTTTGGGCGTATTTTTCTGTTGAACCGCCCGTTATTATTCCGGCAATGGGGAAATTTTTTGAGCAAATGAATTGGACAATGTCATATAAGAGTGATTCTACAATAACAGGTGGATACTGTGAAATGGTTCCACTTTCGCCGAAGGAAAAGGTTAACATGGCAAATTTGTTAAATAAGAAAAACATTGCAAAAGGTAAAACGAAAATGGCATCAGCAATAATTAGTAATTGTGTGGATCAAGCACGACGGTACAAGATAATACGAGATCTTCAACAATATGTTGATATAGATGTGTATGGTAAATGTGGAACACATTGTAAAGATGAAAGCGTTTGCTTTTCATCACAATATAGATTTAGAATTGCCTTTGAGAATAGTAATTGTAAAGATTACGTTACTGAGAAATATTGGAGGGCTTTAATGGAGGACGTCATCCCCATAGTTAATTGGAAGCCTTTACAAAAACCTTCAAGTATTATACCGAAAACGTATATCAATATATACGACTTTTCCACACTTAAAGAAGTCGCCGACTATCTTAAACTTTTAAGTGTTAACGAGACATTATACAACGAATACTTTGAATGGAAATATCATCATAGAGTTCAAGGTGCCAACTTATTAATACGTCTATGTGAAGCTTTACAGCGACCTATTCAAGCACAGAGTATCATAAGTATTGACACGTTTCGAGCCAATGATACATGTGAAGTTTGGAGCGTAAGTATTTACATGCACCTTACCGTAATCGTATTCCAAAGATAATGTTATCAAATGGTAAAGTGAGAATGTTTGTCAACCGGCTTAACCATAACTTTTATCATAGACTACATGGTTCTGGTTGACATTATTAATAATAACACATTTTAAATTGCAACGGGCTACCAATACATACTATTTTTATAAGAAAAAAACAAATACTCTGTTACTTGTATATTATGATTGGTAGAATTGGCCATTTTAAAGTTACATACACTCCAACGAATAGTAATTTTTGCTTCGTGTTTAATTTATTTTCAAAATGGTTATTTTATTAAGCATAAGTTTCGTTAATTAAACCTGAAGCTCATGTATCTTCACAAAGTTACCAAATTAAAAAAAAAAAATGATAAAAATTTATAATTCGGGGCTGATTATAAAGACTGACAGGTGTAGACTTTGGACATTCCCAAATCGTCTTCACGTGGATATTGCTCGGGACATATATTTAGACAGTGTTGCTGTTTTATGTTTATGTTATCGGGCAGAGTTCATTCAGTATAGGTGTATCAGGAGAAATAGTGAGTTTTGTCAAGGTCATATAGGCGTGTGCTTCGTTTGCACGAGAATTACAATACATTTAAATGGTATTGATGCTATTTCTTCCCTAACTTCGGTTGTATACTGATGAGAGATATTGGTCGATCCGGAGGCGGGTCTTTGTGAATATTTTAATATTTTGCTGGCTTGAAACCTGGTATCCAACTTATCAAAAATGTTCATTTTAAGACAGATCATCTAATTGTAGTGGTATTGTAAATATTTCGTTTTATTGAAGTATTTGTTTTCATCTTACCGGAGTGTGTATGTCACTTTAAATATTATGTTTTCGTTCTTATCTTACTATTTATTTACTATATATTTTTCGGTCTTGATAAAATTTTACTAATTTTCTATGGTACTGTTGACTAGTTCACTGTAACTAGGCCTAGAATATTGAACGACATCATCTCACACGGAGAGTATGTTTTTTTTCTTATAGACATTATATTTATAGGTGTACCATTTCAGATTGCAACTTATGTTTCGATCATCTTCTTGTCTGACAATCTTCATTTGTCTTAATTCAGTGCAGTCGACCATAGTGGGAATTTTTAATGCTGTCGTTGTAACGAGTCTGCAATTGTAATAAAAATGACATTTTGTAATAGTTTTTTGTGCATTTGTATATAGCCAATATCTTTTTGTTTTGTAGATAATTTACATATGTACAATGTAATAAACTATCAGAGATTAGACATTTGAAATATACAAATAAGTATGAATTTGTATTGAAACATATTCACTGCATGTTTTAAAACATTGAAAAGAGAAAAAGATCATTAAAACAATTACAGCACACACAGTCTAAATATGCGGCCACGGTGTGTCGCAAGTAAAAAATGCAAGTGTTACATTTGATAACAAAATTCACGTGATCGAATGACCTCTATCATCACATTATACTCTTTCCCTGTTCTAGGTTACATTACAAACTGGGGCAAAGCTCGTTGTCGAGTCGATTTTCCAATCACAATTATTTTTCCGTCAGAGACGGTATGATTTATATTTTGACCTAATTTCTGTTTATCTGTGTTTACCTTAGAAACATACCGAATTGAATGCCAGAAGGAACGGTCATTTTATTGGTGGAAAAGCGACAAAAAGGCCAAACAAACTTAATGGCTACACAATGTGTAGAACATTACTATACGAAAATTCAGTCGAATTAGAATTTGGAAACCAACTGTTATAATTTGATATAGTTATAAAATGTAACGATTGATATTAGATAGTCCGTGTAAATTTTGCGAAGTGCTATCAACACCACTGTATAATAGAACTGTCACATAAAGAGATAAACTAACGCATGTTTCAAAACGACAATAAATTTGTTTCCCTCATGCTTTTCCCCGCGTTCTGTCATCCTATTACTCCGCGAGAAAGCGTCAATAGGGCATGAGATTGTTGGAAATTACAAGTCGTCGGGTATAGTGCATTGTGATTGTTACATCTTATATAGAACGATTTTGTAAGAGTAATTTGAGAGAAATAAATATGTCATGTTGGGAGAACTATAGGATCAGCGGTCTCACAACACATTGAAGGCGTACAGCGATGCACATGTTGAAAAATGGACTGTCACCTCCACTGATACGCAAAACAACTGTAAACTCGTTTAGGTGAAAAGATATATGTAAACAACAGTAGCGTGTAAAAAATTGTAAACAATGAAACATGTAAGTATTATCCATGGTATTGATGTTTGATATTGACAGAAGAGATTAACTTTGAAACAAGAATAAACTCAAAGTCCAAAACCTACTTTGGCAGTGGCATAGTCAGGCGTAAAGTTTGCATTCAAAAAACCTTCCTGTGTGCCTCTTGATATAAAGTTCATGTGGGCAGTTCAAAGTCATTCGGACTTGTAACGGTCGACACCGGGGCACCAAAGGATTTTTTAATTCGGGAATACATTATGGAACCTATATCAGGTAAAACGTTAATACATAGCATCAAATTCGCCGCAACTATCGTTTCCTTGGCGGTTTTGAACTATTTCAAGTGTGGGAAAAGGAAGATGTATCAGTTCTACCAAAACTTGTGAATTTTTCTTATGATGACTCTTGATTCTTGCTCCTTTTTGATTGGTGGATAAGGTTACCATACATCGGAATGACACGGAGGCATCGCGGAGGTTGGCACACATGTAGCAGGAAACGCTTACCATATCGCGAGCACCTGGTTTCGCTTCTAGTTTTTTAATAGAAGTTCGTGATGTTTCCATTTTTAGTTAATAAATGTATATTTGGTTCATTTTTCTGAGTGCGTCCAACGTTTTCTTATTGTTTGTCAATGTCCATGGACTTTCGGCCTAAAATATCGTCTTGGTTTTTCGATTTACTATTTTATTTTATTTTATTTTTTTGTACACTTGTAAACATGTCATATATAAAAATAACGTGCACATAGATCATAAGCATATATTATATAGTTTTAATTCAAATAAAAAGAAGTGGACTTACGGCCTAGAATATCGTCTTCGTTTTTCGATTTACTTATTCTTTACCTTTTTTTTTACTTTATAACAGGAAAGACCATTTTCAGCGATATATATTTTCATAACCTGTGATCCCTATGATCGCTTCATTTGATGCCTGAATGCATCCATGATACAAAACGCAGAAGACAGTACTGTGTCGCTAGATAGCGACTTACTGTTCTGTTATAAGCATAACCCGCCTATTGTCCTTTAAAATCAAAAACAACCAAATATATATATGTATAAATTAATTTATATATAGCAATAATTCGATTTAATGATATCAATAATTCATTTATTGATATCAATAAATAGGCAATTAATAATAAAACGGCTCCCCATATGAATAGATTGTATATTTATAGTTCAATACTACCGCAGTATGCATGTACCACCTATGTAAACCTTTGACTTATCTACCAAAATCACTGGACCAATTTCAACCAAAGTTGATACACATGAGGGAAGGGGTTTCAGATTTCTTCATTTTATGGGACTCAATCTTCAGGGGTACCATTATGAGGCCACAAACACAGGGAACATATACAAAACTCCCAAAAAATATTTCTTATTAGCTAGAATTTAATGCTTGCATATATATACATTAACGTCAAGGCATGGAGAATGAGGTTTGTTCAAGTATGACCCTGGGATGAAAAAAATAATAGGTCAATCATTTTGGGGCTAAATTCAATACCATAAGAAATATATGTCAACTTTCAACTTCTGCACTGCTACAGGACCAATTTCAACTTAACTTTGAACCATCCTTAGGTGTAGACGATTACAAAAAATGGTAGGAAGCCATTAAGCAAAATTGGTAACTTGGAAACCAAGTTCACTGAAAAGTTTGCGAAATGTCACAAAAACTTATAGAAAATTAGAAACTTTACGTCTTATATTATCGCTAGCATAATATTATAACATTTAACTTAAAAATCTACAGTTCATTCAAAATTCAGAAAAATCTTATTTTGAAAGTTAAAATGTGTTACTTATAAAAAACCGTCCACGGAAAACTCTGAAGACTATCTTTTTAAAAGATATTTCTTGTTTGAAATGTTGAGCGATATATAATGCGTAAATAATCGTACTCCACTTAAAATGCCAGCACGAAACATGTTGTTTAAAAGACATAAATATGCACAAACAAAAGACCACTATAACATTACAGGTAAACCGGCGTAGGTGTGTAATCGTCCGTGTCTTATCTTATTAAATTTCAGAATTAACTTGTATCTTATCTTGCACATCACTGAACGCTTTTCGGTGGGTGAGTGTTAAACGCAATATGCAGATACAAGAAACGAAATATGAAACCTGTGTAATTCTGGAGGAACATATTTAAACAGTCTGTCTCATTCGCATTTAAAAATGGGGCCACTCAAGGCCAAGATATAGCATGAATGTCTACAACCAATTCGTAAAGAACTAAACTTGTTCTGACTTGTTATTTAAATGTATCTCTGATTTATTGTAGTAATTATACAGGCATTACTAGAATTTACTTGCAGCTTTAAGAGATTGAAAACAATGTAATATGCTTCATGGGAGTTCTTAATACTCTAGGGCTAGTAACTCTGATCATAAGTCTTATCGGTTGAAAACTCCCACTACACGCACCTATTTTCTTATTTTTGTGTTATCAAAACAATTGGAACTGTGCAATGTGAAATGGGTAAACTCTGAATGTACATATACAGAATGTGAATAACAAGGACATCTATTAGTCATAACAAGACATGAAAGTAATATACCAAACCACTGTGGTGCTCAAAACTTTCTGAGAATTCATGATAATAAATCGAAGGCATAAGGGAACAACAGGTTTTCAAATAAACACGATTGGAAACAAGCCCAAAGTGAAAACGGATGACTCTAGTTTTTCAATTTCCTTGCCTCTTTATTAGATTTTATAAATCGAATGTATAGTAAGAAACGACCACTCATCGTGGTGTACACCTGCATTTTTCTAATTAAGACATGCGTCCTTAATGCTCAATTTTAAGTTTGTTAATAAGTCTGGATTGTGTACGTTCAAAGTTTTTGTTTACTTGTCGGACTGGATTGTTCGAAACACGTGTCCATACAGTAAGAAAAATTACTATTTTGACTGCGCGCACAACTAAAATATTGGGCAAGATAATTTTATAGTGATGTTGGGATGTGGTTGTTGTCCTTCATAACCATCATGATTTTATGTCCCCCTTTTTGGACTTTGTACCTTTGATTTACCGATGTATTGTCTATTCTAAATTCATTGATTAATTTTCGCTAAAGCGTCCATTAAAGACGGTCGCTTCGGAGCTAGACCTAGATTTCGGGACAAGGTTGTCGCACATAGAGAATAGGTTCTTTCCCCTCATAGATATTATATATATTGGTTGCATGTTTCAGCGTGCAATTTTGTTTTTCCATTGACGGTGTTTCTTTTGTTTTTAAAACAGTTATTTAATTTTTCTTGTTTAACACTGATTTATCTGTTTTAAGCTTTCAACTTTACCACAACAAATGATCAGAAGTCAATATAGAATTGTATGATAGTACTGACCATGTATACATTAAATATATCATTTTTACTTTTGATAAATAGAGCGTGCGGGCCACAGCTCTACTGGTTTTTCTCGATGTTTATAAACGTCTATGCCAATCCTTATATAATTGTCAAGTATCTATGGAAATACTTTAATATAGTCTTAATCACAATGTTTGTTTCAAAATATTATTTAGTCTATCTAAAACACGTCTATCTTTACATCGTTATATCCGAAAGTTTATATAAAAGACTTTTACAACAGCTAAACGAATTTAATCCATTTCAAATTAAACTACAACAAAACCATTGCATAGTCTTGAACATTTAAGTGAAAAAGTCCATGTATAAAAAAAACAATCATTAAATATTAATATTTGATTTTTTTCCTATTTTTCAGTTGAGTGAATTTCTTGGTAGACGTCTCTACAAACTCGCATTTGATTTTGGATTTGTATAGACATCCATGTTTCAACATGTTTGTCAGCAACGAGTATAATACAATTTTTAGTGCATTTTGACCAAAAGTCCAATGAAGACTTTTCTCATACAAATCCCGTCCCTCGCAAACTCTAAGCATTTTCGACTTCTCCTAAACCACTTGACCAATTTCATTTAAACTTGGTAGGAAGTATCAGTAGGGGAAGTGGATTCAGAGATGTGTTCAGATGAAGAGGCTCGGCCCCCAGGGGTCCCTTATGGGGACCAAATGGGAGAAAATTTATCAACATTTAAAACACTAGAAAGCCTATAGCTTTATGCTTTGGTATGTAGTAAGTTTAGGGCATGGATAACCAAGTTTGTTCAAGGCGTGACCCTGGGGTAAAAAAAGTTACGCATTTTGGGGTAAAAGTTCAACACTAAATATATGGCAATTATGTTAACTTTTCAAATTTTTTACTAATTTTTCATAACAGCTTTACTAATTTCATCCAAACTTCGAAGAAGGCATCCCTAGGGGAAGGGGTATCAGATGTGTTCAAATGATAGGGCTTGGCCCCAAGGGGGCGCAAATAGAGGGGCCAAAAGGGAGAAATTTTACAAAATTTCAAAAAAAAATTCTAAAAAACTAGAAGGCATAGAGCTTCATGCCTTGTTGTGTAGTAGCTTTAGGGCATGGGGAACAAAAATTGTTCAAGGGGTGACCCTGGGGTAAAAACTAAGGTATGCATTTTTGAGTCTAAATTCAACACTATATATATATAGCAAAAACTTTTCATATTTTTGACTTCTTGTCTAAAACAACTGGACAAATTTCATCCCAGCTTTGAAGAAGGCATACCTAGGGGCAGGGGGTTCAGATTTGTACAAATGATAGGTCTGAAAGTGGAAAATTTGACAACGTTTAAATATCTTCTTATTAAGGAGGCGCTCAGGTCTAAAAGTTAGATTGAATTTTACATTCATGTCAGCGCCAACTGGCGCACACGTAAGACATTACACATCACCGCCAAGCAAAGGCTGTAATCACTTCACTGTCAGGTATGCATTCTGTAGTCATATAACCTTACTGTGCGCCTCTTAATCAAAAGTTTAAAGGGACAATTCAAAAGCATTAAGACATTGTGACGGTCAACACTGGGTCACCAAAGGGTATCTGATTCGGGTATAACTCATTGATCAAAATTGATAATAATTTATATCAATGACACTTTTTTATAAGAAATAAGGTCGATGACCCCACATTTGTATATGCCTATTTGAAGATAATACATAAAAGCATGTTCTTGGGGATAAGTGAATAAATTAACATATAATTTCTGTTTTATTGAACAATTCATGTAAAACAAAACGTGCAAATTTGTGATTTTTGTCTTATGTTTTTTCTTTTATGAATTATCATACACGAGGCTTCTTTTTATAAAAAAATCTTTTTTTGGCCCCTTCAACCGTCAATTTAACAAACCTCTGTGCATAAAAAACAAAGTCGATGACCCCTTATTTTTTTACTTATTTAACATCTACTGAATTGGAAAACATATGTTGAAAGTTTCATAAAAATCTAACATATACTTTTTAAATGATTGCTGACCTTGGAGCCTCTTTAAACCAGAATGAAACCCAGACAGGTAGTGTCACCATATATAAGAGCTGTGTTTTTTATTGTAATGTTTATGTTCGGTTGAACGAAGTGAATTAGAACATCGATTAATTCAACGAAGGTTTTACAGGTCGAATATTATTTGTAAACACGTACACGTGTCTAGCATGATGTGGGTTGGAATGTCTTTGTGAACAGTGCTCAGCACGAGCAATCCGGAGGTTAAGGTGCCGAATTTTAATTAGGCAGCATGTAATAGTTACCGACCGAGTAGGAGGTGTTCATGGATTTGAAACCCTGAGCACGTGCTATATAATACCGAGGCGC
>JAUMGZ010192408.1:0-13132 GCA_032359645.1 Pododesmus macrochisma | reverse complement strand
TTTAGGGCTTATTGTCCGATCAAGAGCTAAGGTCATTTACGGACGTGCAAGTTTTACTGGTGGAGGAAACCGGAGTACCCGGAGTAAACCACCGACCTTTGGCAAATAAATCACTGGCAACTTTCTCACACTAGGCCGCCCTGAACGGGAATCGAACCTAAGAGGTGAAAGGCTTTTATGCTTACAAATCGGTGACTTTAACCAATAAGCCACCGCGGCCCCCTCTGCACACCTTGCCGATCATGCCTAGGATAACATATGTCCCAGTATGACATATTGAATACGGCTTCATGTCAGACTTAAAAAGTTCTTCATAACTACACCGATATCTATTTCGATTACGAAGCTCATTTGGACGTCGAAAACGCTGACACGTATACAGCTTAAAGATCTTGTTTGACCCGGAACAGCAGTATATATATAGCCTTCTTTGAAGAGATCTGGACAAGCTCTCCATATTTTATCGTCAGATGTTAGCCCAGCCTGTCCGTAGCCATCTTCATCAATCATCTTAAAACCAAACGTATTGATGCCAAAAATCCAAGCACACTCCTCACTTTGAGGACATATAGAATTAATCAAAAATTCAATTTCACATGCAGACAGTACATCTTCGGAGGCTGATATTTTAGAAAATGTTTTAACAATGAGAGCTTGGGGATCCTAATTAGGCACACAGAGTGATTCCTCCAATTCAGGATGTTCGGGAAATTGAATTTCCTTCTTCTTTGAAACAGCTGCTTCTGTATCAAACACGAAAATATCACTATCAGACTTAATTGCAGTCTTGCGTTCTCTTGTAATTTCTTCCAAATCTTTTTGGAGCTTCTCAAGCGTTTCCTTGAATCTAGTCAGTATTTCAAAGTTTCCCTTGGAAGTTGATTCAAGTATCGACACTTTCTGAACAATTGCTGTATTCACATAATATTTTAGCATATTCCCATACGCTTTCGCTTTGTCTATTTCTGTCTCATACAACTCAGTATTGTCTTTGAGGTTTTGTATAACTTCATGGATTTCGCTGACCAGTTGAGGTATCGTCTGTGATTCCGTCTGCTGTGCAAATGACTTCAGACTGTCAACCTTCTCTGTGACACTATGACTCAGCTCCTTGAATATCTGTCTGGGATGTAGAGGTATGCACATGGGACACACAAGACTCCCAGGACAGTCTTCGCATTGAAGAACTAACTTCTGTCCTTGATGAAGTATACATAATACACCACCCTTCGGCCGTATACATTTCCCCGCAGTTGCCATGTTTAATTTCCTTCTTCTCTGTACATTTTTACTCAAGTCATTCTGACATTCACATTAGAGATAAACATACTGTATACAAACACACTTGAAGTGTGATTAAATGGCTGCTGTTCCAAAGTTTTTACCTGGCATGCTGGGTAATCTTGTGGGCGATGTTACTTTTCATTGTGTATACTGTGCCATGACTTATGTAGTATTTGTGTTTTTTGTCAATTTGTCAATTCTTCTTGTTCTGTTGATTCTATTCATACTGTTTATTGATGTCTGATATATATCTATTTATAGATGTGATACAGGTACCGGTTATATCACAATGTTGTTCACAGGCGTGTTCAGGAGCGCGCGCGCCCACTCGAGCGCCTGTCACGATGGCCGATAGCGGCCTGGCAAAACATGTCCACATTGAAAACAGATGGACAAAATCTTGCTAACACTTAACAAAAATTGTCCCTATTTCATTTACAATAATAAGTGAACATAAAACGTTTACTCTTTGATAAAAGTTTCCCTTATGTATCCCACAATTAAGGAACAAAAAAGATACAAAACAATTATCCTAATTATTTTAATCATACTGTTAACAGCAAAAGAGTCCCCCTTTGTTTTGTGAAAGGTACAAATCGTTTGATGGGTTTTGCCAGGCCGATATCGGCCATCGTAGCAAACACTCGCTATTCTGAACACGCCTCAGGTGTTTATTAATAAACTGGATATTCATGTCATTATGATTTTTTTTTGAAAACTTATATATACTGAAGTACATTTTGTATTTTCTGTCTGTTTGTATTTAAATTTAGTGCAGAATATATATAAGTATATCACAATGTTGTCCAAGTGTGTTTACTGGTAAAATGAATATGGTCCTAATAAATGAATTTTTGAAAACTATTTTTTTTTTAAATCCATCTGAACCAAGGGTCAAAGGTGGACTTTTCTCCTGTAAATTCCGTCCATCGTCCGTCGTCATCCGTCTGTCGTCATCGTAAACGATTCACATTTTCGACTTCGGCTTATTCTCCAAAAATATTAGACAAATTTCATCCAAACTTGGTAGAAAGTATCCCTAGTGGAAGGGAATTTAGAATTGTTCAAATGAAGGGGCTTGGCTCCCCGAGGGCGCCACTAGGGACCCAACAATTGTAAAGTTTGACAAAATATCAAAAAAATGTCTAATAAACTAGAAGGCCTAGAGCTTATACTTTAGAATATAGAAACTTTAGGGCGTGGAGAACCAAGTTTGTTCAAAGCGTGACCCTGGGGTCAAATATAGGTTACGCTTTTTGGGTCAAAGTTCAACACTATAACAAATATGTAAACATGTAAACTTTTCACTTGTCCAATTCTACTGGACCAATTTCATCAAAAACTTTGTAGAAGGCATCCTTTAGGCAAATGGGTTCAGTTTTGTTCAAATGAGGGTCTCGGTCCCCTAGGGGCACCACTTTTAGGGCCCAAATGGGGAAAATTTGTCAAAATTTCAAAATCTTATAAACTAGATGGCCTAAAGCTTAATGCTTTGGTATGTAGTAACTTTTGGGCATGGCAATTTTGTTTATGGCTTAAGCCTTGAGTAAAAAATATGTTACACGATTTGAGGTCAAAACACAACACTACATAAAATTTATAGAAAATATGTTAATTTTCCACATATGTATGAAGTATCCCTAGGGGAAGGGGGTTCCTGGGCGCCAATTCTGCACCACTGACGTGGGGGGCGTTCAAATGGGGAAAATTAGGCAAAATTTCAAAAATCTTTTAGTTGGCCTAGTACTTAATGCTTTGGTATGTATTAAAGTTAGGGCATGGAGAACCAAGTTTGTTTAAGGCAAGCCCCAGGGGTCAAAGGTATTCAAATGCCAAAATATTTACTTTAATACGCGTATTTCATCCAGGTGGACGTTAAGGCCCAATGGACCTCTTGTTGTAATATGTTATAATTAATAAAAAAAATAGCATGCATAAAAAATCACATTGCTTTCATATACCAAACCTTGTAGTATGTTGACTGAACCGATGCATCTGGCCTTAAAGATATTGACACGTTCTTTGACTGTTTTACTCTCCTTTTTAATGCCACTGGTAAAAAAAGATCGATAATAATTTATGGAATGGTTGATTAATTATCATACTCATTTGAGACTTTATGAACGCAATAAATCAAATGAAAAGTGAAGCAATGCTATAAATCAAGATTCTTGATATTTAAATATCACAATGCCGAGAAACGTGATTTCATTTTTCGTATCGCTGTAGTAAAATCTGTTCATTGTGTTTATTTTAAGCCTTTAGTTGCTATTCTTGTATTTATTTGTTTGATTTGATATGTACATGATTAACGATTCCACTACATTTAAACATGCTTACATTTGTTCCGCTTTCTTTCTTTACAATTTATTGAGAAAGCAAACAGTGCTACGAGACTATAAAACCATTTCATCAGCTGTTCACAAGAGTTTATTCAGTTTGACAGCAATAGCAATGTGTATTATAGAACCATAATTACATTTGCTAAAACATTCATCGCTTAAATATATACGCATACAAGTATATCCTTTTCAATGTAATTTTCATGTTGACGCTTTCCTACGTTGTAGATTGCCACTTGGTTGATAATTTTTCAAAAATTAATAAAGCCCTCTTTACACACACGAATATCGTTCGGCGACCATTGAGCTATCCAAAATTGGCCCGATCTCTCAATGATCTCTCAAAGCCCCGAAAAGGTTGTTTCTGAGTTAATGCTTGGAAGATCCTCGTGTGCTCGTTGGGCGATCATAAAGCAGTTTTTGACCAACTTTCATGGCGATCTATAGAGATCTTGGAGCGACCTTGGCAGTGCTTATTTTGCGACTAAGCGAGATCACGAGGAGATCTACGGATATCGCTGAGAGATCAGGTGCGACCAAGAGAGATCACCGAGAGACCGGAAGAGATCGCTGAGACCGTTGAGCGCTCATTGGGCGCTCCTTGAGAGACCGTTGAGAGTTTAGCTTTGGACAGAGTCAAAACTTCGAGGAGACCATGGCAACCGTGGAGATCACTGGAAGATCATTGAGAGACCATGGTCATTGCTAGGCGCTCATTGAAAGATCGTCGAGAGATCTGGCAATTTTTTTTCAATCGCTCAACGGTCTCTCAACAGTTGCCATCTCTGTGTAAAGGGGGTTTAAGCTGCTAGAAATCATGTCGTAAAGCGATTTCGTACGTCTTGCAATCGCCGCATCGATTCCAAGAAGACCACATACGTATTTCCTGAAACATCAATGAGCATTAAGACTGTGGATTCCTGGCGTCCATTACTTTCACCACTTTGAATAAACTAATTAAGCCAAACTAGTGTATTTATGCTAGATGAAGGTTTTCATAAGCAATAAAGGTCATATAAACTGAATTACGCTGCCTTGGCGAAACATGCTTAGAACGCCACTTGCAACTGGACGAGATAGATAACATAGTTTATTAACCATATGCTTCATCGCTTCGTCATTATCTCTTTACGTAAACACATAGATGATTTATCCATGATCTTATTGATTCCAAAAGTTTTAAACGTTTTCTCGTTGAGAGATTTTACCATCATGTTTGATATTACACACTGCAGAACAGGAAAAGAATTGGACCAGGCTTCATTTCCGGTATTCAGCAAGCTATAATCCGTGTGCTATAACGCGATGTAAATCATTGACGAAGTAAGAAACTAATTTCAAGATACGAATGTCTATAGTTTTTGTTTAAGAAATTGTTTTAGAGCCAGTTGCTGTAGATACAAATAAACAATTGTATATTCAGGTATTGTAACGTGTTGATATAGTTTATATTGGATTTAGTTTATCTCTTAGTCTAAGTAAATAAGATAAGAGAAGAGAGGTCGTAAACACTCTAACTTTGATCAAAAATTATTCTCTACAACATATGTAGTTGATGATGGATTTATATAAAGCATTACTTGCTCTTTACAAAGATAAGCAACTCAAATCTCGTGCGTTTTCTGATGATGAACATGAACGAATAGATTGTAAAAGCAAACGTTCATCTCGTAAGAAATCCGAGTCTTTTTATTTCAAATCAAATATAATTATAAGCAATATACACATTGGTTTTTAAAAGCCATGAATATAAATGGCAATCTCAACACTAAAATTGAAAATAAATTCGACCACATAAATAGAGCTTTACGGTAAAAACGTAGACAATATCCGTGTTACTTTTTTCCGTTGTTCGTCAATATTATCCTATTTCCTTGGCTAACGTTATTTAATCGTCACTGCTTGTAATAGTATAGTAATAAATGAATAGTCAGAGAGTTCACAAAGAAGAAAGCATGCAGGCATTACTTAATGTAGAACGTGTGTTATTGGATTATAATTGCCGGGCCTCAGATAAAACCATCATTATTGTCAAGGATAATTCATTTTAAGCAAGTTTGAGTCTGGAGAGATAATCACTTAAAACATCTAATGCTGTAAAATCCACATAAGTCTTCACGCCTGCGCCGTGTTGTGTGTATCCTAGGCAACCGAGTATATACAGTAAACAATGCGTGATCTTAAATAACTTTTTAAAGACGCCCGTGCGTCTTAACTGCATCAGGACCACTGTGTTATTGTGAAAGCATACACTTCTGGTGAGTGTTGTTCGTAATTAAATTGATATTTAAGATCTAGTTTTTAGAGAAAAGTGCATATCTGAGCCCTCGTTATTATTCACTATACACGTTCATTATAAAAAGACATGTTAAATTGTTAATTGCCAAATAATTGTAACATATTTTACTTGAATCTATATTGTGGTATACCGATGTCGCCCTTTAACATGCTGTTAACATTAATTTCTGTTTGGCTTTTTTTCTATCAGTGACAATATTTTGACGTTGATATTTTTTTTTGGTATCGATTTTGGCAATTTGATGTCGGTATGCTTTGACCGAGTTAGATATCGTGTCAACGATTTTGCAGCGAAACCCTCTTGAGAGACTATCAAAGTCAACATGAGGTCGCACTGTTTCACACCTTCCCGACACGATCTAGAATTCTCTGAAGAAATGTAAAATAAAATACAGTTGTAACATACAAATGGTAGTTTGTTTAAAGGACTGAAATTCTCGCACTTGAACAGCCCAAATCACACCTCACAATTCATCATCATGTTGCCACAGAAGGCATTCCACCAAATTCAACACATAATGTACTTTTACAGACGCCAGTGCCTTTCTTGTGTTTCGAAAAAGTCCATTTCTATGGAAGTTTAATTTTATATTTGTCACATATTTTATTAAATAAAATCAATTGTGAGACGGTGTCTGCTTCTGACATTTCTCACTGATGGCGACTTTATAGCGCTGTTTCACTGAAATATCACGCCGCAGATACATTGACATGATACTTCACTCGGTCACATTATCCTGACACCGAGCCAACCAGCTCTTCTCCTACCCAGTAATGCAAAGCGCTTAGCAGGGAGCGAGAAGATTTCCTAAGTTTAACGTCTGTGACGCATTCGGGGACCGAACCCGCAAATAGAGGCATCGTGTTGATATGACATGGTTAAGAGACAGTTAAAATCATACTGGCATGGTTTGTTGAGGCAACTCAAACAAAAAATGCCATATCAGCTTTATTCGTTTTAGAATAATCGACCTGGTTCCACTAATACCCAATACATCCAGATATATAGCCTGTTTTATACCTTAAAGTGACCATTAAACTTTACTCATTGGAATGAAATGTCCGTTAATAGTTCACATCAAAGAATTTGACAGCGTGGTGTTACCGTATCTCGTGTCGTTAAGTCTTTTATCAGAATAACTCGGTTGTAACATCCATACCAACATTTATAGGTGTTAATTTGGGAGACATTAAACAAAAAAACCAATCACCATAAAACATAAACCTGTAATGTTTAGTTCTAGCTTTTCAAATTCTGTAAGATTCATTCTGTCTATATTAGTGTTAAGAGAGATATGTTTTACTTATATGGGCACCTATTAAATAAATCGATCGTTTTTTGTTTCCGACTCATTCTAAAGGGAACGATTGTTTTATTGTATTTTAAATACATTTTCTTCTATATATAAGTATTTCTATATTGAACCGTTTGAATTCAGACGTAATTTTAACCGAATACTTTATTGTAACACGTTTTTGAATTAACAATAATTGTTTGCTTGCAAATTATCATTTTTTAACTTACCTACAGTGAACTTGGTCGACATAGTGTATGAGAGTTAATATATCATAATCAATAGAACGAATAACACTACTTCAAATGGTAAATCAGTGTTGTATCGTTTTGTTCTATACTTTTTTCATTTACTAAATTAAACTGAATTACTACCATTTTCAACGTATGTGCAATAAATATGTTCATGTTAAAATCAAATACCGACAATAGGCCTAATATTCAGCAACTTGCATTGTCACGTTATTTTCGTTTATTTGTTTCTATCACAATAACATTGCCATTAAGTTCTAGCAGTATCTTTTTATAGATTCTAGAAATCTTGTACATACTACAACTTTCGTTTCATGGATAAAGTCGTTCCCAGTATACTCTATGCTACATTTGTTGTGTGAAACAACCATTGAATCACGTGACTATACGCAGTCATGCTAAAGAGTCAGTTAGTTGGGTTGCAAAGTAAATGGTATTGTGTGTCCGCGGAAGTTAATTTATTTTACCATTCATTCAGTTTTTGTAATAATTTGTTTGGCCGATTGCTTTTTCTTGTTATATTTCCAGCTGAGAAAATTGCATTTTTCTGAACTATATTCATTCTCGTGGCGAAAAGTAGATTTACAAGGAGTTCTATTCATCAAGAAAATCCTGAAAGAATAAGCTGTATATCCAAGACATGTAATTCGATACCATCACATATAGAAATCACACATAGAAAGAGCTTTTTTGTTGACCGTTTTGCCAGATATCAATACAATATTCCCTTGGTAAAGGTTAATAGTCGGTCATCTAATAGAATGTGGAATCGAACAGTATCAAGTAAAAAACTGATGTATTCATTAAAAGTATCACTCGGATGTTTGGTTTGACACGTAAACGATTGTGATATTCAAAATGATACAAAATATCTCCGTTTTTGATCTACCAAAAGAAATCTATAAACACAGGCGCTTTTTTAAATTTGAGAATAACGAGATATTTAATAAAGGTAACTAAAATTGTATTCAGTTAAGGTTTCAGCATTTATTAAAGTGAAAGTGTCTACCTTACCAAGAGCACTATTAACGCAGCTGAGTACGTCCGTCATTTTGTTGCACATTGTATCCTTGATTGTGAAAGTTTTCCATCAAACCAATACAAGATAATAAAGTCAATGATAAACATGCTTCACAAATCCTTGTGTAAGAAATGGTACAGGCAAGATTTTCTTAAAAATGAAAATATCAAAATATTGGCCACAGTTCGAGTAAAGCAGTTCAAGTTAACTGGACTGATCAAATTTTGGAAAGCCACACACTGGCCGGCATCATATGACATCTTAGCCAATTTGTGCTGGAATGAGAGGGATAGAAAATCAGGACAGAGTTTCCATTAATTTGTCTGTAAGGTCAAACGTAGGTCACAGTGACCTAATTTTATACGCGACACACTGCCTGGCCAACAAGTAGTAAAACACTTTTGTGTTCCTGCATATTTACGTTAAAGAAATGTATAAGATACTAGTAACAGCAGTGTAAGCGTGAATATACTATAAGTATACGTACAGTTGGGTCAACCTGATAAGGATTTCATTGATGTCTAAGAAACTGGTAAATAGAGACCGATCATAGATCAATTTTATCACACCTTTGAGTATATAAATAAATGTGTTTATATAAATGTTTTATAGACGATGAACATTGATAGTTAAATGTCTCAAGAGATGTTGTACATGTATAGATGGGATGTGTTTCGTAATCTTTCCACCATATTGGCTATATCCCCTTTGGAATTGCATCTTATACTAAATATATATTTCCAAGCCATATCTTAAACAAATCGTAGATTAAATAAGAGAAATGACTATATCTTGACCTTGACAAAGATAAGTTTGACAAGGAAATAGATCAAGTTCAGACGAATTATACAGAAATATTGAACCTATCATTCAAACGATATTGACTTCAGTCAGTGTTGGTTAATTGGATGAACCGTTTGGTAGCTTATAGAACAACTTTGTGATGCTATAGAGCTATTTTCTAATATTTGTATCAGTACTTGTGCCGTTTTTTCTTCAACCGACCACTCAAAAACCACTACACAAATTTCGCTAAACTTGGCAAGCGGTAAGGGGATTCAAATGTGTTCAAATTATGGGACTCGGTCTCATTGGATACAGGAGAGCCAAGTTTGTTATAGGCGTGATCATGGGTTAAAATAGGTACGTGATTTTTTTTTTTTTTTTTTTAGTTTAGGTTTTTGCGATAGCAAAAATTGTCATAAATCTGAAACCTTTAAAGTGAAAAAAAAATTTCTTGATTGAAGAATATTTATCTACTAAGGCTTTAATTTGGGAAACATATTTCTAAATACATCAACACATCTACTTTGTTTCTTACTTAATTAAGATCACATATGGTGCTACCACTGTATGAAGTACAAGATACATACGCCGTACCAGAATCTTAATATTGTTGTTGTTTGGTCAACTATTTTATAAAATTAACCAGCAATTACCTAATTGTTAATTTTTTTTTATTTTTTGCGTCTTTTTAAATATACACAGTATATAATGATTGCTCATGTATTATGTATCTGGGCATTGGAAAACAGCTGACGTAAGACATGTCTACCACATAATCCATTTGTATTTATTGTAATCAATTTATTTTGATTTAGATTTACATGTATAGGCGTGTATGCGTATAAAGCATATTTATAGTGTTAATCCGTATCGCTACCAGTCTACTTCATACACGTCTGTCTCTGCCATGATTTACCTCCTGTTGGAGAAAACTTAGCCTTTATTTACCGCCAATTTTATCTACGTCGATTTAAAACCGTATTTGTTCTCAGTTAGAATAATTAAACAGGATTTATTTGTTTCTTTATTGCAGTGAGCTTTGTGAAGTTACTCCCTGGATAAAATGTAAGTATATTTAAAAAACAACATATTATGACTATAGACAGAGAAAATGCTTCAATGTAATAATTCTTTCCTCTAAAACCTTGATAAATAATATTTCATGACAACAGGTTTGACAAAGAAGATTCTTTTCTTGCAAGTATCGAGAAAATGAAATTATAGGAATGTTTCAATTATGAGAAATTATTACACACTGGCTAAAATATATATATATACCATAAGCATCAAATTCAAACTAATTTATGATACAAAAATGGGAACAGCTTCCTATAGACACTAAAGGCATCTCCCTACACATTATTTCTGAAAAAAATGATTTCAAAAATGCATGAAACTATGAAAATTAAGGCTACTTCATTTTCTCCTTTATTACAGTGAACAAACCTTAAAATATTACATTTATTGTCTTTGTAACTTTGCTACGAAACAGTGAATTTAACGTTGATAGTTAAGACAACTAGGACCTTAAAAGCATACGAAATATATGCAAAAAGGTATTTACGATAGTCTGAATGAAAAATATTTTTGGGGAGCATGCCCTCGGACGCCTACAACAATGCGTCTATATCGTTTTTAGCCAAGCCACGCCTCTGAAAAACAACGTTTCTCTCGGGAAACCAGAATAAGGTATACACATGTCCTCAAATTTCTATAACTAATGTTCATATTTCTACTTAATGCAAAACTAGCAATTAGAACCAGAGGTTTTGGAGAAGCCCGTCCATCAGCCACTATGTGGCGCGACTAATGTTTAGGTGCGACTTATGTTTAAAACAATTCCATTCTTTTCATATTTTATACGAACATTTCTTCTTAATATGCATCTGAGATTAATAAAGAAGTTAATATCCAAAAACTAGATTGTCGCTTCTACATTAAAATTATATGTCTGATTGAAAACATTTTCAGAATCGTTGTTTAGTGTTCGAATTCTAGTTATATTTTCTATAATCTGATAAAGAATCTTATAAATTTAGGAAACCAAAGGTCAAATGTCAAGTACACTGCAACTTACGATAGGATTTACATCACGACTTTGTCTTCCGGATTCCACTTGTTCAATGGGTGTTCTCAGATTTAATTGTTAGACATAGAGAGACTTTGCAGATTTAAGGATATAACGATCGTATATATTATAAGAATTTAACTTTAAACAAATGTAAAACAGAAACTTAGATCACCTTAAATTTTGGACTTTCAAAATCAGAAAAAAGTGAAGGCTTCTTTCATTGTTGGTACAGTCAGCAACACGCCTTCTTTGGATATAATGTATATTCAATGGCATTCTAAAATTACATTGCAAGACATTTTTTCCCACGGTAAGACATCTTAATGACGAAGAACCACTCTGCTAACTTACCATTTTACTTCGATTTCTTGACTTTTGACTTTTGGATTTGGACAAGTTAGAGGGGAGCATACTATTTTGCACTTAATGTCCTTCCAACCCCTTGTACATGCTTCTGATAATCCCCCTTACTGTTTTCTGTTTATTGCTTTCCCCGTTTTTATAAACACATTGAAGGTGCGCATGTGAAATGATTCATAGATTCTTTAAGAAAATATTACTGAAAGTTGCAATCACTCGCAAAAAGATGTCTCTTAAGATGCTGTTCACAAAAAATCAAGTGTGGGATATGCAAGTTGCTTTAAACATTTTTGTATTAATTATGAAATTCATAATTTTGTGTTTTGAATGCTTACTTTTGGTTAATTTTTTGAATTTTTAATTGACAATATTGAAATAGGCCACATCGAAAGCTTCAAGTGACACTTGATTTTTTATTTAAAAAATCCATATTGACAAACCTCAGTGATTTCGTATTTCTCTGTGGATTATCGACTGATTTTGATATTAACCCAAAACAATTATTTGACTCACTGGTTATCCAGACCTAAGAATTGTCTAGCTAAAAATTCTATTATACATGAAACAAGAATACCAAGACGAAAATGAAAATTGACACTAAATGACAAAAACGTCTGACGGAAAAGCATGATACTTAATATTAGGTTGTGTCATAAGTGTCCTTCAATTTCCTTGGTTCCATCTCAATGTCTATCCGCATGTCATACTCAACATAGCTTCCGGTTCAGTCTCAACAACCGACATCTTCTCATGAAACGGAAACCTTTCAGCTTAGTCTTTAGAAGTTCATGTCAACGTTGGCTTGACAAGTTCTACTGTGATCATCGACTTATACACTTGGCCATATTAAGTAATGAGTACGTCAAATGTATTTCAATTAAAATACCAGACATGTGCTTTCTAAAGTATCCATATGGCTGTAAAAATCAATCAAGTTGATGACATATGCTCGTGAATTTCCTCTGGATTTATAACTTCATAATTACTTTTTTCTTTGATCTCTACTTTCTTACTTGAACATGAATTTGCATGCTGGGAGGTTTTCACGTTAACCATCTCTATTAATGTTTGTTTAAGGCACTGTTTATGTCCTTTTACGTTAGATGGTCCTATCGTCTGCTTTTACATATATGCATGGCATCTCGATGACCTTGAAACCTATACACTGGGAGAGGCGTTAAGCCCTAATCAAACGAACAAAGATACATATATACCTGATAACTTCAGAAAACACTCTTTATGGAACAATATGTACATCAACATTTCAGAATAGGATCTTTAGATGGCGGTATTTGCGCCACAATGTACACTTATTACCTAATAATATTTTTATTTTGGTCACTGTACATCTTATCTTATCTTGCTACTGGTTTTGTAGGCAATTCTGCCTCTACCAGTCATCGTATTAGCACTTATGGCTCTTA
>JAUMGZ010192397.1:0-13133 GCA_032359645.1 Pododesmus macrochisma | reverse complement strand
TCTACAAACTGTCTGTCGGCAATGACAAAACGAGGTAAGTAAAGTAAATTTGTTGGCAGCTAACATCGGCCATCGTAAAAGTGAGACACAGACTTGTTATAGTGTAAAGTGTTAAATTTAAAAGACACAAAATTAAGATACGACAATTGTTTTGAATTTACAATAGTATGTCACACTTAAAGAGCAAGCGAAAAAGTATTTTAATAATTGACAAATCAATTGTGTATGTCAAAAACTGTGTTTGTGTGTTCTACATTTAGAAGAAAAAAAATAAGTAGATTACCTATGAAATGTTAAAACAAAACTTACAAACTTAAACTGATTAACAGTAAAGACACATGAAAACCAACAATGCGTCTGAACCTAGCTTCAAATCAACCGCCAATAACATAAACAATATTATAAATCAAATTCAAACAGCAAAACCTCGTTATACAATGTAATACCGTCCGTTATACCGCCAAACCAACCGCGTGATACCGCCATTAATTTGCTCAGAACGGATTTTCCCCAACGTTAATGCATTCTTTATATCACAAAACTCGCATACCGCCATCCGCCAAGCTAGTTTTCTTTACTTGGTATTGTTCTGGAACAGCAATATGCTTGGTCGATCGTTGCCACTTGGCTAATAATATAATATACATGACTGTTTTCTGTGCACCTTTCATATGGAAACGAGTTCAGGGACCTCGTACGCTTTACATGTAGTGCTATTTTATTACTGACTCGCGCACCGAGCAGCATGATGTGTGTTAATGAATTATTTCACTGACTTTTATGTACTTTCATACCAAGGTCATCACTTGATTAGATTAAATTTTACTGAAAAGGTCGCTGAAAATATCAAAGATCTTCTGACTTAACAAAGAACACTTTATTTTTTCTATTACGACAATCGGGTATGCCTGGAGGATAAATGACGCAGTGGTTTTTTTAAGTGTTTTGACCTAAATGTTTTTTATTAGGCTTTTATTGGTTTATAAAGATTATATTGTGTTTATTTGCTCTTATATTTCTACACTTAAGCGAAATTCTGCTAAATGCATTGTCACTCAGATTTCATCAACAGTGTGGAGAAATGTGTATGTTGGAGTTCATTTGCATTAGATAAAAAACAATGAAATAAGAATTTTGTATATAACTTGATGTCATGTTAGAAGATATTTTTTTGTCTGAAAGGAACACAATATTATTTGTAACATCTAAAAGAAAAATTACCTTAATCATTATAAAATCAAGTTATATTGTTTTATTCAATTATTGTCTGTTACATTGGTTCTTCTGTAAGTGTCATACAATGTGTATAATAATATCAATACTATTATTACACGTTTTCCTGTATGCAAATTTGTTCAACATAAAATGCTAAAAGTAATTATATTTAAATAAAAACGTTCAATTTCAAATAAAAGAAAATAATTACAATAGTATATGAGAAATAAAGATTACTTTTATTATTTTCCTAGAACTCTCTCTCTCTCTCTCTCTCTCTCATTATATATATATTATATATATATATATTTTATATATACGATTATGCTTTACTTGAAACAGACCAGCGCGGTGGATAGGGCGTTCGCTTCGTGCTATTAGATTGGTGCTACAATCCGAGGTCGTGGTTTCGAATCATGAGCGCGTCAAAACCTAAGACGTTAAAATAAGGCAATCGCCTCGCTCCCTGCTAAGCGCTCCTTGGTAGGAGGAGGACTGGTGGGCTCGGTATCATGTCAATGTGTTTGTGGCGTTATATTTAAGTGAGACAACACTATAAAGTCGCCATAAATACGCATTGTCACAAGCAGACATCGTCGCGATATGACCTATACATGAGTTAAAGGGACGTTAAACCTCAATAAAACAACATACAAACACTTTACTTGGAACAAATATATTATTTAACATGAAAAGAGTTATTTTGATTTTCACCACACTTTGTTATCTACGTATAAAAGGAGTGGATCCTCATCGCATGTTCTCTTGATGTTGTAAACAGAGTAATAATCATATGAAAAAAATAAAAATTAGAATCTTTAAAACAACCATACAGTAGAAACGACTACCTCACAATGATATGTACATGATATTGAACACAACTATGTTGCAGGTAGATTGCTTCATCTAACGATTTAATGAATAAACCACACAATTTTGATTTAACTAATATAACTGATTTGTACACTGATAACCCTAGCATACTGTTGTGTAGACACTCACATTAAACGTTATTACTTTATACACTTTTGAAAACTAAGAGGCATTGATGCATGAGTTAACGTCATCGATGAGGTAGCAATCTTACTACAACGGACAATCAGAACGTGTTACTCTGGCTAAACAACCGAGACCACGCTCTCGTAATCATAAAAATACATAACTAATTGCCAACTTTGAGTTTGATTTCACATACATCGTCAACGCAGAAACCATGGGAATATTTTAGATGTAAAACAATAATGATGAAAAAACCCAATTAACTATGGTGTCACCCTTTAATGTTAGTATTCTGGGAACATTTATACCGCACTTATTTCGTTAATAGTTAACGGTTAATAAAGATACTACACAAGCACCCATTGCAAGTAATATACACATTGTTTGGGGGTGACGTCGACCTGGGCAATGTCTGGGAGGGGTTATTAATGAACAGTGTAGGGGATATCGTCTTTATGGGCAATATCGGGTAGGCGTTATTGATTGACAGTGTTTGGGGTGTTGTTTACATTGACAATGTCGCGGAGGGACTATTGATTGTAACGGGTGCCTGTGAGATATTGGATGGTGGTATATGACATACATTGCTTATAACAATATTGTAATCACCCAAACTTCGTCTTTGGTGTTTTTCAATTTTGATTAAATTCCCCCTTAATCTGGTTTGAAATATTAAGTTATTCTATTTAATGAAATTTATTAAATAGGACCTGTCCGACTCCATTGGCTGTCTATTCTTTTTGTCATGTGATGTTATCATCATCACTCTAATTTTGGTTTCATGAAAACTATCAGAGATATGCGAGAGTGTTTATAAAAACAAGTTTAGACCCACTTATATATGATAATGCACAGACTCAGTCTCAAACTAAGGATTTCCAATTATTATATTTATTATTGACACATGCGCATATTTATCAGAAACATGTTTAGAGTTTCATCAGAGATATACTCTTAGTTAAACCTTTATGCAATATGTTTTAATAACGATGTTTGAAATCCTGAGTTTGAGTCAGAATCTGATGTTTTACTCAGGAAATGTTTATAACCTCAAGACTAGATTCACTCTTTCAACTGAACCCAACTTTTTTTTTGATGACGAGTAAGCCGGTTGTACCTCACAACGATATTGCTTTAACAACTTACGGATTGTGAAATATTTCAGACTATCAGGTAGGTGTACAAGTGTAGTACCTGGCATATAGCTGGAAACAGTTCACATCATATGGATATAGCTGTGTGGTAAAACCGTGCACATTAGCATATGGATAGTTGGTTGGTTCACGTGATATGATTAATTGTAGTTCACAGCATACAGATAGTTAGAATTCACAATTTAAGTTTTTTTGTTGGCAATTTAAAGCCCATATCATATAGCTAATATTCAATAACTTTAGGGGAAAAAATGTGTCTAAGAGACCGATCAATATAACGGGGCTTGGACCCGTGTAATTTTGAAAGTAACATGTTTTGTTTCTTTCTCTAACTAATTGAACGTCTTCTTTATTCACAAAGTCAACACTTGCATGGGACAATATAATTACTGTTTGAAGTATACTGCTATAACGTTAAAGATTTAAATTACTATTTAACTAAACTTTACTAAATTGATGTTTTCTAGTTTGATGCATATATTGCTGAATAACTGTCTAAGGATTTGTGATTCATGATTCATAAACAGCCAATAGATCCGATTAAAGACAATTTAGCATAAAAATACATTCTTTCTCCTACGATCCATATAGGGTACGTCACTCTGGAGAGGTGGGTTTTATAAATTTATCCAACATTTTAGATAACACCTAGCTCCGTTCCTATTGGCTGAAACCTGAATAGAAATGACGTCACAATACCGTGACCTCTCACACGAATGATTTACGCCGTCTCTACGCACGCACCTGATATAGTTCATTCTTTAAACGGGTATATTTGCGTATTGTCTAAATAAGTTTAATTCTTGAGTTTATATTTACAAAAACATAGCGATCAATACGACTACTTCTTATTCCTTGTTCGTGCCTGCAACAAGATAACTATTTGTCTCGTCGTCCGCCACGGGTGATTCAAAATGTCATTAAGCGATATTTTTTTCTGACAGAAAATCATAGGAGAAAACGGCACCATAACTCGTTAGGGTGGGATATCTGGTTTTAATCTCAATCTCGTTAGTTAATTAACAGATTTTAAAAAGAACCGAGGCTTTTTTTATTAACTTTCTCTTGTGAGATAAAACCTGATATCCCACCCTAACTCGTTGTGGAACTTATATTCATTGAGATAAAGTAATTTATATGTTGACGAGTCCGTAGTCATTAACATATACTTTTTTCCTTTGAAAACAGTGTGACATAAAACAAATGGCCGAAATTATTTTGAACCGGTCCAAACCTCCATATTGATATTAACCAGTAACGTAAGTTTTTTCCAAATTACCTTCTAAAAAATGAAAAACAAAAAGCTGTCATGGTTTCAATCAAAGGTGCGCGTTTCGCTGAGCTCGTATTATCCGGACATGTGCACGTCTACGAATTGCCGCGTTGCACTGAAAAAACGCAGCGTAGAGCACCAATTCGTTGACGTCAGGGTTTCATGAGTTTACATGGTTTAGAAAGAAACGGAAAGTGCCGTCATTGATACTTGACCAGCATCAAATATTGACTGCTCCGGAGAGATATTAAACATCAACGTGCAACATTTTCTTGCTTATGTTAAAATATTTCCTTTTATACTAAATAAGAGGTTCAGTCAAAAGAAATTTATAATGTTTTGATTTTAGTTTTCACGTTGAAAAGAATTATTGAAAAAATAAACCAATTGGTATTGAAAAGCGTCATTTACATTTCGTTTATTTCGAGAGAAAAGGAAATAAGAAAGTATATGGTGTGTCAGTAAATGGTCATAGCAGACTCCGTACTATGTGTGTTATATCCAATTATAGTCTAATAAGTACGTAATATATTACTTTTATATTACAACTTTCATTTGTTACTTGAAACATCCAAACTACTTTTTAGTTGTTATGTAAAGTGAGACGCTACCTAGATGAAGTGTAAAGGAAGGACGGACAGGTATTTATATATAATTATACCTGCACACTTTAGAATATAAACCATCAAGACTATAACAACACTTTTCTCAACATGTTTATATGACCCGAATCAAAAGCTGAGAAGAACGAGAACACACCCTTTCAGGAGGGAAAATACTCCTTCACTTTGTACTAAATTTATCAATATTCAATAGTCATGTCACGTATGTGTTATTTCACAAGTCCACTAAATACGGGATGTGTTAACATGCACTATATTTCGTCTCGTCATTGTTATACCATACATTTGAATAATAGTTGTGCATACATCACTGTGAACTGGTATACATCACTTTGATATTTCCTTAATTTTACTTAATTAGATACACTCGTACGTCAATGAACTAGAAATGTATGAACCGTAGCTCAAAGTCTGCTTTTCATTCTGTCTACTTGGAAGACAGCTTTCATATTAATCTACGTAAAAATTGCTTCATTTTTTAAAAGTTCTGTCAACAAGAAATCAAATTTTTTAAATATATAAAAGTTTACTTCTTAATTGACTTTTGCACATCCTAACATTCATATGGATAGAAAGCAATTAACTTTTATATATACAGTAAAGTTGTCAACATTGTCAAGTAAATATAAAATATAACGGAACAATAAGATTTTATTTTGTAAACAAACTCATGCATTTCAAGTCAATATATAATTATAGCGTTACGTGTTTATATACCCAAATACACTTAATTGAACTGTTACATATTAACGTATACTAAAACCCAGTAAATGATGACTTATAAGACTCTGTGTGTACTATATATACGAATATTCTTTACTTGAAACAAACATATAATTCAATAACAAAATATTATGTTTTGATTTTTTTAGAACACATATATTAATTGACGTAAAACATGCACTCTTGATGTTGTTAACCGAGTAAGAATTATTTATTTAAAAAAAAAAATTAGAACTTTTTAAACAACCCAACCGTACAAACGACTACCTCATTATTATATGTACATGATAATCAACTACAATATGTTGCAGGAAGATTGCTTCATCTAACTTTTTAATGAATCGACCACAAAATTTTAGTTTTAGCTGATGCGTACCCCGATAACCATGCATTCTATTGTGAAGGCACTTACATTAAATTGTATTACTTTATACACTTCCAAAAACTAAGACGCTTGAGTTTACGTCAGCAATGAGATAGCAATCCCTCAACAACGGACAAACAAGACGTGTTACCCTGGCTAACCAACCGAGACAGCGCTCTCGTTATCATAAACAGTATACATAAACAATTGTCAATTTTGGGTTTGGTTTCACAGACATTTTCAACGCAGAAAAAATGAGAATATTTTACATGTAAAAATATAATGATAAAACAACCCTAGTATACTATACTGTAAACCTTTAATGTTAGTTGTCTGCGAACTTTTATACCACATTTATTTACTCAATATGTAACGGTAAGTATTGATATTGCAAAGACACCTATTTTAAGCAATAGTCCCTGACATTACCAAGGTCGTGGGGAAGACGTCGACCTGGGAAATTTCTGGGAGGGTTATTGATTGACAGTGTAGGGAATGTCGTCTACATTGTCAATGTCGGGGAGGGGTTATTTATTGACAGTGTAGAGAATGTCTTTCACATAGGCAATGTCGGGGATTATTGATTGTAACTGGTGCCTGCAAGTTATAGTTTGGTGGTGTGTGACATGCATTGCATATTACAATATTGTAATCACCAAAAATGTGTCTTGTCTGGTTACCAATTGTGAGTAATTTTCCCCTTATTCTGTTATGAAATACATGTATTAAGTTATTTTATATAATGAAAATTAACATAAATTAAAGGACCTATCCGATTTCTTTGACTGTCAACATATTTTGTCACGATATTGTTATCATCGCTATAATTTTGATTTCATGTAAACTTTCAGATAAGCGGATGTGTTTCTAAACACAAGTTTATACCCACTTATATATGATAATTAGTCTCAAACTAAGGATTTCTCAGTAGTGTATATTTATAACTGACATGCGGATAGTTATCAGAAAAATGTTTAGCGTTTCATCAGAAAACTAAACCTTTATGCAATATGTTTTTTAATAACGATGTTTGGAATCCTGAGTTTGAGTCAGAATCTGATGTTTGCTCAAGAAATGTTTATAACCTCAGGACTTGATTCACCCTTTCAACTGTACCCGACTTCATTTCTTGATGACGAATAAGCCGGTTGTGCCTCAAAACGATATTGATTTAATTACTTACCTTTTGTGAAATATTCCAGACTATCAGGAATGTGTAGTTCATAGCATGTATAGCTGGAAATAGTTCACATCATATGGATAGAGATGTGTGGTGAAACCGTTCACATCAGCATATTGATAGTTAATTAGTTATGTTAAATTGTAGTTCCCAGCTTACAGATAGTAAACTTTCACCGTAGAAGATATTTTGTTTGCAATTTACAGCCCACATCATTTAGCTATTATTCAATAACATTTTCTTTAGAAAACTTTTTTTGTATAAGAGACCGATACATATTTAATGGGGCTTGAACAGATGTAAAATGGAGTGAAACAAGTTTTTTTTTCTTTCTCTAACTAATTGAACTTCTACTTTGTTCACTAGGTCCATACTTGCTTGGGAAATTACTTTTTGAAGTTTAATGATATAACGTTAACGATTTATATTACTACTCAACTAACCTTTACTAAATGTATGTATTCTAGTTTATGTACATATTGCTCAATGACTGTCTAAGAAGTTTTGAATTCTTATCACTTTAGTGTTTGCTTTTGCAGGTGGCCTAGGGCAATCGTAATCCAATAGCATTTTGCTTCCGAACACTTGTTAAACTGAACCTTTCCCGGGGAGCCGTTGCTGTGTGTGAGGCACGTCGTTATTTTTTTCCCGTTTCATAACGTTCTACCAATTATTTTTGAGTTATGGATCTAAGAAGATACAGTTTCATATTTACCTGTATTTTAAATCATTGTGTATAGTGAATAGTTGACGCTTAAATGTGTCCGTCCGTCCGTTCGTCTGTCTTTTGATAACATTTAATTCTGTATAAAGTGTAACGTCCCCTTTTCTGATGAGAACTTGGTTGTTCGAAACACGTGTCCAGGGGAATACGTTTAAAAAGTCCTGTTTTGACTACGTGCACATTTTAAATTTTGGAAAGACAATTTTGCATTATTGTTTGGTTGTGGTTTTTGTACACCATAACCATCGTGAATTACCCCGTTTCCCCTTTTGCTCTGTAGCTTTGATTTTCCGTAGTCTTGTCTATTCTAAATTAATGACTGCTGCTTCGAAGCAAGATCTGGGGTTCAGGTCGGCGGTGTCTCACACACAGAGTATTGGCTCTTACCTCATATAAATATCATATTGATCGGAACCATGTTTCAGATTGCATTTTTGTAGTTCAACCACAATTAACGGGAAGAATTCCGGTTACGAAAGGAATACATTTTTATTTAATTTATGAACTGTGTCCCAAGGTGCGCAAATAGGGTATAAAAAGGGATAACGTTTACAAAATAAAAAAAATCCTTTTCAGATTAACCATAAGTCCTAGATTTAATGTTTGCACATAAATGCAGTAGCCCCGGTGCATCGTGCACACACGTTGTTTAAGGCGTGAACCTTGGGTCAAAAATATTATCATGTAATGGGGAAACGCTATAGCAGAAATGTTTACTGTTCCACTTTAAACTTAAAAATAACCGCGAGGACAATTTCAACCAAACTTGACGAGAAGCATTGTTCAAATGCTAAAGCTCGGTCCAAAAGGCGGATCAAATAAACTAAGAGCAGGTGAACCAATAATATGTGAAGACTCATTTGGTTCTTGTTTTCTAGAAATATATCTGATTTATAAATAGTTAAGCTAATTATTTTGTAATTTCTATATACGGATACATCCCAGTTTTTCTTCGGTTTTGTTTAGTTTGTTTTATTGGGGTTTTACGTATTTTTAACGCATGTATAAGTCATATCGAAACGGTGTCTGCTTGTGGCAGTGCGCACGTATGACGACTTGAATTATTACTGGCTCAATGAAATAACAACCCCCAGACATGTTGACATGATACTTCACACGGTCACATTATCCGGACACCGAGCCAAGCAGGGAGCAAGAAGATTGCCTAAAATTAACGAATACTTAAGAACAAGAGCACCGAAAAGCGAGGCATTATACACCCATCAGCAATTTGCAAAAGGAGCTTGACAAACGGATGACTAATAATAAATGTTCAACATCATAATATCATCTTTGTACAAACAAAGTATAATTTAGTTCAATTTTATGCTTTCTGAGGACTACTTGCATCATCGTGCCAAATTTAAAAGGAACTAAACAAAGAATATTACACTTTTGGTAATAAAAGGGACAAAGCTATGCTTAAAGCATAACACATACAGTGTTGGGTCAACTTTGACCAAAGAACGCATAACGTATTTCAAATTAGTGAATCATGCCTTGTACAAACTTGATTCTACATGGCAGAAAGTAATTCTACTTCAATTTTTAATTTGTTTCTTTTGAAAACATATTTCTAATTATAGAATCATGCCTTGTACAAACTTGCTTCTACATGGCAGAAGTAATTATATTTCACATTTAATATAGCCTTACTATTTCACATTTATTATAGGTTAACCTATATTCATTGTATACATGTAATACAAAAAATGCATGCGATGGCGGAGAACATTACAATAGTAATACGGCGAAGTTATAAATAAAAGGGCAGTGCAAGATAAGTGGAACTCGTCCTCAATTTCATTTTTATCACAACCTGAATATAATCTTTGCTTTCTTTTCTCGTGTAGACATTACATGTAGGTCGTAAAGGAAAGGTCAACGATAATAAATTTCAAGCCGTGGGAATGATAAACGGTTTAATTAGTTTTTTAGTAAATTGACAAATTGTCATTTTGTCATGTACAGTTTACACTGTCGGCAATGACAAAATGGTATACAGTAACTAGTCGTTGCCGTCTGACAGTTTTTAAAGAGTAAATTGTCTGTCGGCAATGACAGAAATGTAAAATTTAAAATTAGTCATTGCCGACAGACAATTTAGTTCTGTGAACTGTCTGTCGGCAATGACAAAACGTGGTAAATAAAGTAAATTTGTTGGCAGCTAACATCGGCCATCGTACGTAACAGAACGTTACACGAACAAAAACATAATGCTACACATACTCGTTCATACACATCCTACATACAAGACTTCCATCCAAAAATCTATGCATTACACTTGTTAATTGGGGCTAATGGTCTACAAATGGCCCCTTAAATAGCAATATTTATAATTTCTATATATTTATAACTATAAGCAACTTAATTTCGCTTCAAAATAATGTCCAAAGAATATAATCTGTTTCTATTTTTTAAATATTTAAAACTTTCATAGACTTTACATGTTTTAGCAAAATATTTTCATATGAATACCGGGAAATTGTACTAATCTGTATGAATGTTAATGTATATATGTCGAGGAAAAGAGGAAACTGAGTTGGTGACGCTTATGTTATTCAAGTATGCGAAACAGTTAATTTGTTATGCTATAAATTTGTAAAAATTTGTAACATTACGTATCTGAAGCCGATCCTTTTATTTTTAAGTCCACAAAGTGGAACGTGTCCATCTGGACGGAGTTTTGTGAGTTTTATTCATATGTAAATAAAACTTAAAAAATATCAGCATTAATTGCCACATTGTATTTTATCTAAATATCTATATATTCCACCAATTAAAAGCATATAGTCTACAATGCACAAAGAATAACGTAAGATAAGTAAATCCACAATAGAAGACATGTGGTACTCAAAAACGATCCAACAGAAACTATCACTAGCCTGGTTCCTGCCATCCAATGTGCGGCGTATAAGGCAGGAACCAGGCCAAAAGATCGCGTGAATTTTTGAGCTTCATTTGTAAATTTGCCTACGTCAAAAGAAAATAAAATCTTGAATATAAATACGGGTGTAATACCCTCTACCTGCATTTTTACGAAACTTAATCAACTAATTGACTAGCAGACGACAGTCGTTCGTCATTGTTGATACACACGATAAAACCCGATAACACCCGGGTATACGTGCTGGAGAAAGTAAATTAATACCCGCAATGCTTCCGCCGCAAATAAGATCCATCAAGAAGACCAACTAATAACTGAAACATTCAATATTTGCATGCGCTGTGTCATCTATGAGTTGACATAGAGCGGATGTACATTTGTTGCGGGGTTGTGATTATACCATTATACATCCGCCATGATTGTGGATCATATTTCATCATGACTGGCGCAAGAATAATTGATAAATCGCTATTTTAACCTCCCGTGTCATCTGATGGAAGACAAGACAATGATGGAGTTTGCTTGATGTATATGCTTATTACTTATTTAGATGGTTATTGTGGGTGATACGTATTATCTGTGATGCCACATGACACCCGACGTTCTCCATCTCGTACACTGATCATTTAAGTACACATTTGTTTTTTAAAGTCAAGTGATATTTTTACGTTTACTACATGGAGTTTGTTCATGAATTAAATTTTAATGTTTAAATTGACATGCAGCTACTGATTAATTTAATTATTTATGTATTTGCACATCAAAATCCGTTAAATTTAAAATTTAAATTTTAAATATTCCTGATATAATTTTTTTAAATTGTGATATTAAAAATCCCGGTGCCTCTAATATACGCTTAGCACGCCTTAGGTAATGAAAGTAACACCAGAGTAAAAACGAATACATAAGTACATGTAGTCTTGGTTTCTTCTACAAATATTTTTTTCTCCACACAATGTGACATATAGATTGTTGGATTCAGATAGATAAGGAAGAACATGTTTCCTTTTTGACATTGACTTTAGTTGGTTATTTGTGAAATTTGATAGCATTTATTCAGATTTGAATCCGCAGTCTCTGCCTCTTCCCTCTCCCTAGCTCAGCGCCTTTTCTACATCGAACACTGACTTGAGTCTTTTATAGGACGTTAAGGATATCCGAGACCAGTATTTTTACCACCCTTTTTATTTTCATTTTTTCCTATAAAAAAAACTGTATCATAATAAAATGGAACAATTAGTTCTTCAAATTCCTTTATCTTAATCTAATTTGAGGACACTAAAAATTTTTATGTTTCCTAATCTAAATGTAAACAAAGTCACGTGCTTATCACAAACAGATGCATTTGGTTACAACCAAACGTCCATCTGGATTAAATGGGCCTCTAAGTATATGTTTGGCATTTGAATACTATTGACTCTTTGGTCACGCCTTGAACAAATTTTTTCTCCAAGCCCTGAAGTTACTACACACCAAAGCAGTAAGCACTTGGCCTTCTAGTTCATAGATTTTTAAAATGATGTCAAATTTTTACAATTTGGGCTCCCAAGTGATCCTCCCTGGGAACTGAGCCCCATCATTTGAACAAATCTGAAACCACTTCCCCTTAGGATGACATCTACCAAGTTTCAATGGAATTGATCTATTAGTGTTGGACACAAAGACGAAACTGTGAAAATTTATCATCTTTGCTATATATATATATATATATATAGTGTTGAACTTTGACCCCGAAGTTCATAACCTATTTTAACCCCGGGTTCACGCCTAGAACAAACTTTCCATGCTTTAATGTTACTACATGTACTACAGCATTATGATCTAGGCCTTCTAGTTTATAAGTTTTTTGAAAATTTGTCAAATTTGACCCCAGTTGGCCTCTATAATGCCGCCCCTGGGAGCAGAGCGCCTTCATTTGAATAAATATGAACCCCTTTGCCCTAGGGAAACTTCCTACAAAGTTTGGTTGAAATTGGTCAAGTGGTTAAAAT